>JAVTVY010053312.1:0-25506 GCA_036873755.1 Hanleya hanleyi
CCACGCGTCACCAAGGGCAGGAACGTTTTGACGATGCTGCCGAGTATGTTCCCCAGTCCATGTCCACGTTGCATGCGTGCACCACTGAACATCGGAAAGCCACCGCCGGCCTGTTGGGCATAATAGTCCATATAGCTGCGTGCATCGCACCCGTAAGGCACCTTCATTATACAAAGTGGGGAGCACGTGCTTGTCGAAAATGAAGTGTCAGCACCACTTTCCCGCGTTGGAATGCCACCGGTCGTCCCGTGTCATCTCTTATATCGACCGTGATCGTGTTGATGTGGGTTTGTCGTACGGGCAGGTAGAGCATGTGGGTGAAACTGTGGGTGACTTGATCGCCATACTTATTTTTAATGGGCACCACCCGTAACAGAGGTGTGTTGATATCGCCCACGATGTGGGTGTCCACCACGTCCGAGTAGACGTAGAGTCCGTACATACCCGACTTCATATCCATCGGGATCTCGCCTTGGTGGGCGATGGGACCAGCGAACGTCTGTAGATCGAAGCCCAGCATTTGCTGTAGGATAGGACTCAGTACGACACTCGCGTTGGCGGTGACGGTAAGCTCTGCCTTGTCGTTGTGTGCGTTGTAATCGAAGTCCACGTGATTCTTGAAGGGATAGGCTTGGATGGGTTTTGAACTATTCGTGACCTGCCGTAGAGACTTATAATGCAACAGTCTTGACAGCCCACCGATGAACTCCTTGGGCGTATCGTATTGGCCTTCGGGGAGGGTGAGTCGGGTGTCTTTTCCTTCGTAGGTCACCTCGTACCACACTTCATTGGCTCGCACTTTGTACCACGAGTAAGGGTATTGGATATCCACAAGGCCACATTCCCATCGTCCAGGTAAATGCAACGGTTGCGGTAACTGGGTCACGTACTTGGCCACGGTATTGTCAGGAAACACATCCAGCGAACTGTTACTGGGTAGGGTGAGGTAAAACATGACGACTGAGCTGCCCTGCTGCTGCTGTTGGTTTTAATAGGTGTTCCAAGCCTTGGGCGGTTGTGTCCGGCGTCGTATTCGTCGCGGTGACTTGCTACGTGTCACGGCTCTGGAGATGTGGGGTGTCTTGATCAAGGGTGGTTTTTTAAAGGCACGAAAATAAGGTGCCCGTTGTGGTGGTGTTTTAGGGGGTGACTCCGGTTGCCATTCGGATTCCCAAGGAGGTAGTGGGCCACTCGGCGATTGCTGGGTTTGCTGCATAAAGGCCCAGCGGTGGGGGTTCCCCACCAATTCCTGTGGTACATGCATGTCTTTCAAGCCTTGAGCAAAGACCTCCCATCCTCGAGGATCCGTGTGCGATCTGCGTTGACGCATCAGGTCATTCACTAAATCCGTCATGTGGGTCCTGGGGACCACCTGATTCTGTACCAGGAGTTCGCCTTTATCATTCCAAGTCATGTTAGGATTCTGTTTCATCCGTTGTAATACCAGGCCAGCTTGTTTCTTGAACGATGCAGGTACACTCTTCAGCACTTCGTCTTCCACCCACTGTGGGGCTGTGGGTGGTACCCCAGTTTGCTGAGGTCGGCGGTGTGTCACGTGGTGGTGGTGGTGGTGGGTTAGAGAGGGTTTTGTATTGGTCCATGAACGTCATGTACCGTTGAAGCGTCTCATTGTACCGTTGTACTTTCTCACTGTCGCTTAACCCCGGTCTCTGTAAGATCTGTTGCATCTCTCCATCGAGGCTGTTTATGGTCTTCACCGTACGTGGGACAGGGTAGGGCGATTGGAGGTTTTGAAGCAACCGAGGTTCGGCGAGGACCATTTTTTTCGTGTGGTTCATTGTCGGCCGAAGAGTCCATCCAATACTGGACCCAACACAGAAGCGGCCAACGGTGCTAAGATGGCCCGAGAAAGCCGCCTTTCTGTAACACCTTTTTCTTTTGTGTTTGTGGGACCCGCTTTTGGACTAGTGTTCGTAGACCTGTCTTATGCTTGGCCAACTTGGTCTTCTGAGCCGGAGTCAGTGGTACGTTGCCTTTTAACAGGTTGTACCCGATCTCGCACAGACAGCGTACAAGGTCAGGGTCCGCACCGCGTATAATGGTTCGGACTAACTCGGGAGGGGCCGTCTTCAATACACGGAGCGTGGGAGCGTGTTTCCGTACTCGCGCAGACATCCTGTACAACTAATGCTAGAACCCACAACTCTGCTCCTTTTATCTACTTCAGAGAACATAACCCTGCTGTGGTATTCATTCTTTTTATTATTCCCCATCATCAAACACACAGACCCCAGCTGGGGGAGCCACTGTGGGTGTGTTTACATTATTTTTGCATGTACACGTGGTGGGCCTCTCCGGGAAAGATGCCGGTCCGTAGTCGAAGGTGGTCGGGGGTGGCTTGCTTGAGGTCGAAGAGCATATACCCGTGCTGAGGGTTGTGGCATCTTTAAAGGCTTCCAACGCAAACGGTGTGCGGCCGGGATATATCTGTCTCGCCAGGTGCAGCAGTTGAGTGGTATCTCTCGGGTTTTTGAAGACCACCAGGTAGTGGGCATTTAAGCTGATGTTCCTATGTTCTTTGTTTTTGCTGAACAGATTCTGCACAATGTAGATGATGCTGAGCCGTCGATGGTGGCTGCCTTTGGTAAAGAATTGGGTGACCCGCGCATCCGTCTCCGCCATGAGATCATCCAGAACCACCAAGGTGTCGGGTTCCAAATCGGCCAGGTTGGGTAGGCCTTCCACGAACGTGATGTGGGGCATTGCTGCATTCGCTTCCTGCCATTCTCCGTAACACCACACGACTCGGGCAATGGGTGGGGTGATCATGCTGTCGGCGTGTTGAAGGAGCTTCCTGACGAAGTGCGTTTTGCCGGAACCCGTCGGTCTTGCGATGAGACACGTGAAGGGATGCTGCCACCGAGGGTCCATGGTTTGAGGTGTATCCGTTGTCGTGGTAACCCGCTCTTGTAAATTTGGTACGAGTGAACTGGAGTGGTGGTGGGTACAACCTCGGTCGTCGTTGTCTGTTCACTGTCAGGGATGATGATGGAGGTGGGTACAACGTGGGTGGTCGTTGTCGGTTCACTGTGAGGGATGAAATCCGGTGGGTCTTGAAACGTAGTGGGCGTACTTGGTGTAGGTGTGGAGCTCGACGTGGCTTGTACACGGGGTGTGGTGGTGGTGACTGGGCTCGATACGACTGGTACTCTCTGTAGACCGGTTTCACTGGTGGCTGGTGTTCTCAATTGGTTAAGTAACGCGCTGACATAGGCTACGTCGTAAAACACACCTCCGTACAACACACTCAGCAGGGTTAGCACTAGTACCCCAAAGCCCACTTGTGCTTTGCGCGTTTTGGAAGACGCTGTGTTCAGAGGCAGCTGCTGTTGGTCCATAGCACTGTGGTCGGACGTGGAATGAAGGAGGACGGCAGTGGTGTCTCACTTTATAGTCGTTTCACCTGGTTGGCTGCGACCCAGGAATTGAAGGAACTGGGCCAGCCTTGCCATTTGACGAAATGAAACAGTTTGCCACGTCGACGTTCCATTTTCAAAATCTGCTCCACCGTGTAGTAGTCTTGCTGTGTTTTTACGACAGGCTGTAATTCCGTCTCGTAAAACGTCCCTAGCAACGGTTCCCCTTGAAGATCTTCCAGTTCATAGACTCGCCGCTGTCAGGGTAGGCGCCGTTTAATCAGGAAGTGCTCATCGCTCCAGTTGGGCAAGTAACTTTTCTCGAACTTGCCCTTGACTTTACTGATCCGTACAGGGTCCCCGACCTTGTACACCGCCTTCGGCGTTCGCTGCGATGGCCTGGGGTACAAGACACGCCGGACTTGGGCTTCATTGCGTTGGGGCACGGTAATGGGGGCTCTCTCTATACTCCGATGATAGGCTCGATTGTAACCCCTCACCAGTTTCGGGAGAACATCGATGTACCGCCTTGTATTCTTATAGGTTAAATATTTATACATGCGGCCTTTGAATGTCCTGTTGAACCTTTCCACCACGGAAGCCTTGGTCTCGTTGTACGTATGGAAGAAAAACACCTTCTGGGCTTTCAGAAACTGTTGCTTGGAACGGTCTGTTGAGGAATTCCGTGCCTTCGTCGGTTTGCAAATACAAAGGTTTGCGCCCGGTCTTGAAGATGTCTTTGAACGCCGCTATGAGATTCGCCCCCGTTTTCGTCCGGATGGGTACCACCCACGCATACTTCGATAGGATATCGTTGCACGTCAAGATATACCGATTCCCATCGTTGTGTTTGGCAAAGGCGCTCATATCGACCAAATCCGCTTGCCACTGGGCATCTATTCCTCCCACGATGACCCGGTTCCGTAGAAAATGGCGACGGACAGATCGATGTAAGGTATAGGTGTCTTGTTTTCTTAACCAATCTCGGACTTGGGCACGTTGTATCCCCTGGGGTTTGGCCGCTCGATAGAGAGCCGACAATGCACTATAGGCCGCCGGACTGTCGGGACTGTAGTATAAGTTATCCAACACCTTCTCCCAGCGCTTCATGGTGACAAAATGATGATGGACCCTGGCTCTATCGTTTATTTATAACGGGTATATCTTGGGCCGGAGTTTCTTTCTCATTTTCTTCGTGGGCTTCCACAGTGTCCATGGTAAATGACCAGTCCAACTCGTCTGATGACCGCTTGATAAGCACTTGATCCACATCTACCACGGCATCTTCCAATGCAGACCATAGATCAGGGTGAAGGGTAAACTGGACTGTACCCCCATCTAGCCGAGCCAATTGAGCAAAGAAAGGGCCGCGTCGGATGTACACATCGTGACACAAGTGGATGAGATCGCCGTCCAGTTCACCAGACAACACCCGTTTGAATTTGGTCCAGCCCTCTCGGGACAGACGAATGTGAGCCGGGCACGGTTGTGTAGGATCCGCATCACAGATGTCTCCCACCTGCTCCATGATATCGACCTTATCCGCATACACGTGCAGGAAAACCTCGGGGGTCAAGCTGAGATACGCCAGTATCATATGCTCCGCCATGGTCAGTACGTGAATGGTACTAGATTTGACTGTCTCTCGTATTTATAGGGAGAACCTCGTGAGATCAAAAGGATCAGGTGGTGATATCAGTGGGCTGGCTGAGTGTAGCCGGGTAATCAATGGCATCGTCGTCGGGTTCATGGCTAGACAGTTGTTCATTGGGTTCTGCCGCCGATTCTCTCAGGGCACGAGCCCACTCCAACTCGTCTGATGACCGCTCGTCCGGTGTAAACAGCTGGTCCACGATAGGCACGACTTTCTCGAAGGCTGTCCACAGATGGGGGTCTAGGGTGAAGCTTCGCGTAGGGTCTTGGTAGCGGCCCAGGCGTGCGAAGAAAGGTCCACGGTATACGTAGATGGCATTGTCTATGTGGATGACGTGTCCATCGAGCTCGCCGCTCAACACCCGTTTAAATTTGGTCCAGCCGTCACGGTGTAGCGTAACCTTATTCGATACGGTCTCAGCGGGCGACCAGCAAACATCTCCATGGTCTTCCACGAGGGTGACTTTATCTTCATAGACGTGTAACCCCACCTGGGGTGTAAGGGGCAGGATGGCTCGTAGGACGGGTGACATGCTTGCTCCGATGACGAACGGTGAATGACACACACTCTGTCTGACCCTCGTATTTATAGTCCCACTGTCAATACCACAGCGCCAGGGTCAATATGGCACAGACTATTGTGAGGCCAACCAGCCGGCACTGGTTCGGGGGTGAGCGCTCGTGGTCCATAGCCCGAGCATCAAGGATGGCTGTCATAGTCCAGTAGTGGTGAGTGATGGCACACCTCTCCATCGAGTGCACTCTGTCCAGGACCGCTTCTGTGAACTCGTTCAGGATCTGGCGTCGCCGCTCGTTGTCGTCGCCATCTGCAAACATGGACCGAACCACTGCTCGGTAACCCGTGAATGAATTCACCGCGGTGGCATGCTGTAAAATGCGAGTGGCATAGGGCTGGATCTCCGTCATGGCTCTGCAACCGTAGAAATGAAGGTGTGGGATGCAGAGAGACGTGTTTTATAGACCAGGTCACACATGCGCGCCTAGACGACGGGTGTAGTACGTGATACGTACTATTCTGGTGGGTTAGTGCAAAATAGAGAGCAACAACAGATTACAGACCAATCCTTTTATTATGCGTGAACATCATAGGAATGCATTACTGACCTGTCTGTGGGGGTTTTCCACAATGGCATACGCATCCGCGCGCTGCCGGTGATGACGCGTGCGCGCGCTGCGGCCGGAGAACCCGCGCGCGCGCGCTGCGGTGGGGGCGCGCTGCGGCCGGGGCGGGGCGGGGCGGGGCGGTGGCGGGAAAACACCCCGGCGGGTTGAACATTGAAACTCTTCTGGGTTTGGAGGTAGTTTTAGTGAAAACCGGAAGTGACGTCACAACCCCCACGTGACCTGCGCAGCAGAATGGATACGAAGACACCCTAGTGTAACTCCCTCACCTAGGCTTCACAAGACCCCAAAACGTGTAGCGGGACCGATACAGGGTCCAGTTTTCGACACTAGGTGACCACATCCCGACGAAATGACCAGTTTTCGACACCGGATGTGCCGCCATCTTGGATATGTCCCATAATGCACCGGGTCAAAATACTCGCTTCTGATTGGACGAGAGCTCTGTGACGGATTTGAAATACTCGCTTCTGATTGGACGATCGCTCCGCATTGCGTCTGCGCATGCGCAGAATGATATTCCTACCGCACACCCAACCCATCAGATGCCCCTTCACGAATGCTTCACTTTGATACCTCACTCAACTCCATCGGCCCATGAGGGACTCCCCTAGCTCTCAAAACGTCTATGTTCATACCCTTGGGCCACCGCGCATGCGCAGAATGACGCTATGTCAGCCCACTAGTCCAGTGAGATGCCCCTTCACGAATGCTTCACATGGATACCTCACTCAACTCCATCGGCCCATGAGGGACTCCCCTAGCTCTCAAAACGTCTATGTTCATACGCTTGGGCCACCGCGCATGCGCAGAATGACGCTATGTCAACCCACTAGTCCAGTGAGATGCCCCTTCACGAATGCTTCACATGGATACCTCATATGACCCCACTGGACCAATAGTGGCTCCCCTAGATGCCGAAACGTCTATTTCCATACCCTTGGGCCACCGCGCATGCGCAGAATGACGATAGTTCAACCCCACACCCAGTCCAGTGAGATGCCCCTTCACGAATGCTTCACATGGATACCTCATATGACCCCATTGGACCATTTGTGGCTCCCCTAGATGCCAAAACGTCTATTTCCATACCCTTGGGCTACCGCGCATGCGCAGAATGACGCTATTTCAACCCACTAGTCGAGTCAGATGCCCCTTCACATAAGCTTCACTTTGATACCTCACTCGACCCCATCGGACCATTATTGGCTTCGCTAGCTCCAAAACGTCTATTTTCATACCCTCGGGCCACCGCGCATGCGCAGAATGGCGATATTTCAACCCCACACCCACCCCATCAGATGCCCCTTCACATAAGCTTCACTTTGATACCTCACTCGACCCCACTGGACCAATAGTGGCTTCGCTAGCTCCAAAACGTCTATTTCCATACCCTTGGGCCACCGCGCATGCGCAGAATGCCGATAGTTCAACCACACACCCAGCCCATTAGATGCCCCCTCACCTAGGCTTCACTTTGATACCTCACTCGATCCCATTGGACCATTTGTGGCTCCCCTAGCTCCAACACGGCTATTTCCATACCCTTGGGCCACCGCGCATGCGCAGAATGCCGATATTTCAACCCCACACCCACCCCGTCAGATGCCCCTTCACATAAGCTTCACTTTGATACCTCACTCGATCCCATTGGACCATTTGTGGCTCCCCTAGCTCCAACACGGCTATGTCCATACCCTTAGGCCGCACGAGTTGTCTCCCTTGCGTCAATGTGTGCAGATGGCGCTACGGTCGACGCCGTGATGTGGGAAGGGCGTACCCACACCATCCTGGAGCCGCCATTTTGTTTGTTGTTTTCTTGCGGAGATACACGGGACAATAAACACTCGACCCTAGGGTGGTACAGATGCTAGACTGATCCTATTAACATGGTACAACACCTATAGATTATGTTTATTACTAGGACGTCAGCGAAATACTAGTACCCATCCTCCGCATGGCAGAACTGTACAACCCAGAACAAGTCTAGACATGCCTTGATCTCTCACTCGATGCCGCCATTTTGGTCCCACCACCACCACCACCACCACCCACAAGGCCGCCATTTTGACCACACACACACGCCGCCATTTTGACCACACACACACGCCGCCATTTTGACCACACACACATCATGCCTTGATCACGTGATCAAGTTCCTCCCCAATCCTCCACAATGTGACGTCATTAAGTAGGTCAATGGGACTCAATTTCCACTTACACTACTACTTAGGTGTGCAATGCACCCCTAGGTTTTGTAAAGCTTCCAGAGCTTTCATTTCCGATATGGGAAATTCTATTTCCGATATCGGAAATTGAATTCCCGATATGGGAAATTCTATTTCCGATATCGAAAATTGTCACTGAATTTCCGATATCGGAAATTAGAATTTCCGATATCTGAAATTAGAATTTCTGATATCGGGAATTGAATTCCCGATATCGGAAATTCGGAATAAAAAGCACTTTGGCTTGCCATAGATCTCACTCACAGCCATCTCCAGTGATGCACGACTAGTGATGGTGAACGGTAGGTCGAATACTTGGATGTTGTCGCTGGGATAGAAATTCCAGTAAAAGACGCTGGTTTGATCCTTGAAAATGGCTTCGGTGTAGCTGTGTATACTGGAGATGTCTCACAGAAGGTAATGATATCGCAGATATCGGATCATGGACCAGTGGCGACGGGACAGTTGCGATGACGACTTTACAACGAATATTATGGATTAAGAATACTGATCAGCGATACGGATTTGATATTTTTGGAACATCATGATGTCTTGTCGGCATCATTGAAAACTGTTGACCGCTTCTCTCTTGCAGGAAACAAGCCTATGTTTATGTATACTATGATTGTCTTTTTGAATTTGGTGCTAATACTGTTATATGGAATATGGAATAGGTCTTTGGATTATGGACGCGGATATTCTCTAATGGACGACGGCTGGATTATGAATGACGGACTAGACGCTTGTAATCTCACTCACCGGGTGGGCGTCGGGTAACGCCTCGCTGGGTTCGTCCACGGGGTCAGTCACAAGGTCCTCGATGCTGGGGTCAATCTCTACTGGCTGCTCAACCCTAAGATGTACGTGCGGCGCGGGGTGTCGTGTGCATTGTAAATCATCCCTTTCTGGACAGTAATATTCCAGTGGGACCTGCATATGGCGTATACATATCTCGCCTAGTAGCATTTGCTAGATCCTGTGTTAAATGTGACGATTGTAATCAACGTCACAAAACATTATTGCAGAAAGTTATAAAACAGCGCTATACCACCAAGCGCCTCCACTCAAAGTTTATTAAATTTGGCGATACATATTGCATGCTGATAGCAAAATACGAGCGTAGCGTGCAAGATCCATGGCGTTATGTTTCGTAACTTGTGTTTAATTCCGCTTAATCCAAGGCTAGGGGCCGTATGCACTCATGTAAATCAAGATCCTTATGGCGCTCATATGAACAGACGCAATCAAAGCGTGACTGAGATACACCATTCTCTAGATGACGACTTTACAACGAATATTATATGGATTAAGAATACTGATCAGCGATACGGATTTGATATTTTTGGAACCTCATGATGTCTTGCCGGCATCATTGAAAACTGTTGACAGCTTCTTTCTTGCAGGAAACTAGCCTATGTCTATGTATACTAGGATTGTCTTTTAGAATTTGGTGCTCATGCTATTATATGGAATATGAAAACGGTCTTTGGATTATTGACGCGGTTATTCTTAAGTGAACGACGGCAGATTATGAATGACGGACCAGACTCTTGTAATTGGTGACGCTTCAACTGACTGGCCCGTTTAAAGACTCGACTGCAATATCACAGTTCTCGGCTGGTCGTCCATGGCGTGACCTTTCATGGCGGTGTAATGCATCCAGGCCTGAAATGCCTCCCTACAGATCGTGCAAGTATAATGGACTACAGGGCCATGGCTGGCAGACTCTTGCCGTTGTAAAGCATCCAAACGAATAAACGGCTATGTGCATGTCGTACAAGTGAACATCGTGGCGTAGTGGTTGACAAAGTTGTGCTGCGACTATCAAAATCATCCTTTTCATAGCCCCTCTGGGCGAGGGAAATCTATGTGGATTCCAAGGATCAGTGACGTAAGGGATTAGAAGTACCCTCTTCAACTGAGATGGGGATTGGCTCGTCAACCCGTGTACATGCAAATAGCTTTCGAGCCAAAATTGCAACATCAATCAAAACATGGATATTGTCATGCCTCAGAGCAACCCGTCCATCAACAATTCGGTTTCGCTTGAGTTTGGAATGCGATCCACTGCTAATCACAGGGATGACGTACTCTTCTGAACTTATACATTAACACTGTCTAGAATTTCATTGGCCAATCGCTTCACCACCATTTCACACACGGATATAGCGGTGCAACAAAGTATCCATCTCTACTACCATACCGGTAGTCTCTTCAATTTACTGGTGTACATATGTCCATGTGTGATCTTTATGACCAGATGTTTCAGCAGGGCCGAGTGGTCCAAGGCGTCAGAAGTGGTGGTCTGCATATGCTGGCGTGGGTGCGTGGGTTCGAATCCGTGCATACTCATCACCGGAAGTGAGGTCATCGTACGCATGCACACTGGT
The DNA here is from genome assembly GCA_036873755.1 of Hanleya hanleyi. Classification (NCBI taxonomy): domain Eukaryota; kingdom Metazoa; phylum Mollusca; class Polyplacophora; order Lepidopleurida; family Hanleyidae; genus Hanleya; species Hanleya hanleyi. The sequence continues at coordinate 10,792 of JAVTVY010053312.1, forward strand.
CAGGTGGTACACCCTGTACTCTATAACCCATAGAGTATAGGCCACTCGACACGATCTCGGACAATGTAGGACATTAGTGCCTCGTCCCGTACTGCTAGGAATCCATATTGGCATCCATGTTGAAAGAATACTATCACGCGAAAACTTCGAACGGCGCATGCCAGCTGTATGACTTCCGTTACCATGGACACTGATGGAGATTAGCTCAAGGGGGAAAACCGAGAGAAACACCTCAAATTAGAAGAGATTCTTCCCGGGTATATCAAGAGAATGACCATTTCATTTGGATGTATATTTTATCTCCCGATAAGAGAGAAATACAGCGAGGACTATGTGAGGGGAAACACATCCTACAGCATGTGATGTGCCTCACGTGCGGCGGATCACGGTTTACAGCTGAGAGCTGTAAAATCCTTACACCATTAATACGCGAGGTATTATGACATCACGGAATAAGCCGAGCAGTCGCGAATGAGTATAGGCTACACATTGTACTCTATGACCCGTATGTTATAGGATGATGAGTGTCCCAGGATATCACATCCGGTGAAGACGTCATGTCCACATGTGTAGACCAGCACTTAGGATTGCCACTTTGGACCAGGCGAGTATCCAGACACAGATGGTCATACCGATCAATTGGGGATGTGTACTCTAGTGTATGAAAGAGATCATGGTCGTTGAAACTATCTCGTAATCCCACGACTGTTCTATAATGTCTATGCTGAGCACAAAGACCAGTTACACGGCTATATCCGTGTGTGGATTGGTGGTGAAGCGCTTAGCCAATGAAAGCCTAAACTTGGTGTTGCTGCATGGATAGGTTGAGATGAATACTTTTCCACTTTAGAGAAACAATTGGAAATTCTTTCAGAAGTAAGCATGAAAATATATAATCAGTTATATGGATTTTTTGACAGGAACTTCTGGGTGGCACGACTTGAAAAGAAGAAATGAAAAAAGGAACACTTGTCGCGTTCATTATTTCTTATTCAACAGCCTAAAAGCACAACCATGAATCGCATTTCATCCCAGTAAGTATATGTGTAGGTCTGCATCCTCTAATCATCCAGACCAGATAGGATTATGCTACTTTCCTTAGTTTTGATTTCAGCCGGTGTATAAGCCTACTGAAGACAATAGTTCACAAGACTTGTATATTTCCGAACCACTACGCCACGATGTATATGTATGTAAGCATATTGTTCGTACAGTCATAAAAATACTGCATTATTTGATAGTTGTGTCGGATAATTGTATTGAACTCTTTTTTTTCCCAGTCCAAATGCGTTGTAATCAGAAAAATCAGCCAGTACTGTCACGACTTTTGGTCAAATTAGAAATTGTCACGCATGACCATTCCTTGATTACCGCAACGAACAGGCCAATTCGCTAATTAGCGATATATGGCAACGGCGCAAACAAAAGACTTTTCTGGGATCCGTTCACTTCCATCTAGCCATGGTTCGTCTGACGAAAGAAGAGTCTGCCATAACGAAGGCCAGTCGTGTTATTTTTAGTAGTTCCGAATCACATTCGTGGCCACCTGACCACTCCGAATATGCCCATAATTGAGCGAACTTGAAAGAGGTTTAATGAACCGAGCGTTTTTGTTACCGAGTATTTTGAAAAAAATGCCCTTAAAGCGTTTGCCTGAAGATGATGACATTGCATGTGCAGTGCAAGCAGTTCATGTACAGGTATACATGTTAAATACCGAGAGTGGACGTAGGAAACACAACAATAAAGTGAAAATCTTTCCATTAGTATGGGCGGCCATTCATGCCAAAAATACTAACTGGAAATAGACAATGAAACTCCAAACAAAAAATGTACTTCACAATTAATCAACGTACTTTGATTTAACCAATCTGATTAAAACCAGATCTTAAAAACCCGCTCCCCCTCTGACCTGTGGCTGATTAATCAGATTGCGATTTAACCAACGTTCTTTTAAACATTTAATCTATCTTCACAAAGAATAACCCGAATATTGTTTTGCAAAGGGAAATAATCATAGCTCTGTGAAAATGGTGACGGATGCGGTTCTTGGTTATTTCCAGAACAAGTTAACAAAATTAATCAGCATTCAAAATAGCGGCCGTGTATTCCAGGAGATAGGCTATCGCATGGAGAGTTGTTCGCCCATTATAACTTCATGTTGTTGCTGTTGCATGCGAATCTGCAGAACTCGATAGGTGGAAAGATTGCCATAATAGGCGATTAATTTTTAACCACACAGTTGATATTGAATTAAAAAAAAAATCGAATTTAATCGAAAATCGCGATGAACCTATGAGATTAATTTCGGACACAATTTGGAAAATTGCTTAAAATCCATTGTGAACTTACATGTGCCAGAAATTAATCTCTTACAAGTTCATCCAGATTTTCAATAAAATTCTACAAATTTTGGAAGCTAAAATTTGTCAGACAACCACCGTGTTGTGTGTTTGCAATTTGATATTTTCCAATCTAACGTCCTCTACATTAGGGAAAACATAATGTAAGGGGAACACGTGACAATTAATGGCCATTAAATTGTTGTAATATTCTTGTATTTATTCTTGTAATAAAAAAATAAACATCTGGTTGAAAATCAATCGTCATTGTCAACGGTGTTCTAATAGGCACAATGAGTGCCTAAATTCGAATCATACACGCGTCCATTAGAAGCAATCTGATTGGGTATTCTATTTTAGAGCGAGGATAGCCCTGGGGTGTCGTATTGTACACATTGGGGTTGATGTAGTCAGGTTTGCGTGCGCGCGCACTTTCAGAGAGGGAAACCTCACTCTCGATAAAGCGCCCGTTCACAAACCCAGTAAGGGCCGGATGAAGAAGACCAAGTTCCTCGAGTGCCATCTTAGCCACTTTGGCCCCACGCTCGGTGGACTCTATCGATGGTGAAATATACGAAAATGACCCTGATCAAACCACGGCTCTTTCGAACCCTTCAATTGGTTTACCTCATCCAATCGGCCATCAAACCGCTGCAAGCGCTTGGCGAGGACCATAATGAACCCCGTGGATGAACACCGCAGTCGACAGCTCCAACCTCGTAGTGGGTCGAAGATGAAGTATTGAAGAGGAAGGAATGCGGACTTACTGTTGCAAAGGGTGAAAGACATTCCCAAGCAGAAACCGCAAAAATGTGAACTTCTCTTCCATGGGGACTCCGGCAACCACATGGTGGATTTGGTGATTGGTGTGATGTGTCAAGGCAAGTCCACCCAAAGGCTGGCAAACTTTTGCTCGGGGTTGAAAGATAGGCACCTGCAACAAGAACTGCTGAGGAATGCGCAGCTCTGGGCCGGAATGCAGCAACCGAGCATTTATTTGTACGCATGACGCCGCCACCCAAACCACCCTTCAAGCCACAACATCGAACAGACCTGAGAACCTGATTCACAGTCAAAACGTGGATCATTGCAGACACTCCGTTCAACCTTCAGAACAGGACACGCTGTTCCGTGATATGCTCCAAAACACCATGCCAGTCACGACGCTGTTCACAGCCCCAAACACTGAATTGTATCAATTCTAGTGAATCCTATTAAAACGTAAGCTGGTGAAAGAATGCGCAGCCGTCATGTTTTACCTCTACCCAATAATAGCTCGGCTGACCGGTAGCCTGCTGATACAACAGCCCATTTCGAAACGCAGCCTCCCCATCCTTTACATCTCCCTGGACGTTCCAGCTGGTGTTGACTGCGAACGTGGACAAAGTCAGCTCCCTATTGTGAACGCTGTTGGGACTGTGAGATGCTGTGTACACTGGACGTTTATCTATTGGTCGGGAAGAACAATCACCAGGGACGGCACAGGACAACACAGTGTGGTGAGAATTGGGAAAGTCGTCTCAATATTCATTTTCGACCGGCCCGATCACCGAACGTTGCAATGGAGAGGCGTGTGCCAAGATTCTTGGACCATTATACCAAACAAGCCGGAGGTTTTGTCGTTTTTAGTGGCATTCAATCACGTCACGGACTCGGAAACGTGCGCGAGAGAGTCGTCAAATCTTCCCCCACACTTTTGATCTTGGGGAAACAAGCCTATCGAGGGGCCTGCAAGACAAAGGTGATGTACGCAGCGGCAATCCGATACGAGAGGCAGTAAAGAACCAAGACAAAGAAGTGGGATGTGTCTTGGTTACCAAAGCACAATATGACGTGCCGTCATAAAACACCTACGGCTCCGCGACGCGGCACCGACCATATGCCTCGACCAAGACCAAGAAGAACATACCGAAGAATGTCAATGGGCGGTGCATCCACTTCTCTCCATCATCACGGTAACAGGCTCTGACGACATACGCGCTTAAAACAACGGCCCCGACAGAGCTCTGTCTCTTCCAGCAGGTGGACATTTCTCTCAACGACAAACTGAGACTTTACATTGATTGTAGCGGAGGAAAAGTCGGGGTTTAATATCACCACCCAAGATGCAGCCCCGCATATACGCAAAATAAAACGAAATCCGGCCATGCAATTGGCCATCACATCAAAGCCCAATACTCTGTCCAACGCGTACAACCAAACGTTTTCCGTGCCTACAGGAAATATGATCGCAACCAAGAAAATTCTGCTTCAGCGACTGACCTAGCTTTGCCTTCGCAGACCGCATCAGTTTCATACACGAAACATTTGTTTGACGTTAAACATTTATACATCAACTGTGTGGCTCCGGATGCACTAGGGCAGCAGATCCTCATAGAGCAGAAGAATTACATCTGGAGCTACTTAAATCTCTTCTTGATGAAGAGAGGATGATCAGCCGGGACTTGAGAGCGGATACACATTGTTCTCCTTCACCCTCAGCTGGACCTTCGACGACACTCAGCTAAGCCGTAGCAAGAAAAGTTTATCCCAAAGTGTTTACCTCCCCAAGACCACAGATGTGATTCGCTATGCCAAGATTGACACCATACACGTGGACAAGAGTCAAAACGTCCCACTATGTCACCTAAGACGTAGTCAGGTTAGTTCTTCTCATTCTAGTAGGTCATCCTTGGACACGAGCCTCCTTTCAATGGGTCTTTACTGGAGACGTCTTACCATAAGATTGCGTACGTCTTCATCACGAACCCCAGATATCAACCGGCCAACATTTGCTCTCTGTGTACTTGAAAGTAAACCAGGGCGAATACTTTGATTAGTAAGACTCCCACTGTCCCACTGATCACACTTCTGCAATTTTAAAGATGGAGGAGGGGCAGGGGGCAAGTAATGGAACAGCCGTTACAAGGCCCTCCCAGTGGCAGAGTACTACCTATTTCATCTACTCCAGCATTGCCATAACCATTCCATCGTGTGGATGCTTGGTGAATATCCCAGGCTCAAGGCCGGAATGTGCTACATCAGAGACCCTATAATAAATTTAATACCCTTTATTATATTATTACATCGAACAGCGTTTCAGTGTTCAAGATATTCTAATGGTTGTTCTGACGTTGATGTTAACTAAATAACGAAAGGACGAAATAAAGAAGGCACTTAGAGATGAAGTTAAAATTGAACAATGAAGAGTCCTGGGGCAACTACTACGCAATTACGACCTCAGCTGGCGACCTGACAACTGCTAATGACACAATTACGACACTTGTGTCATTAGCTAGTACTTGTTACTGTGCTCGTGTGTTCGATTCCCGTTGGCAGCTGACATTGGCTTTTCTCTCAAAAGTTATTTCTTCAATAAAATGGATGAACATGAGACTCCAAGATGTCATATGAACAATTCAATCTTCAAGATACCATGGCAACAATTCAATCTCAGAGATATCGTCGCAACAATTCGGTCTCCCGAGGTGTCACGTGAACAATTTAATGTCCAAGTGGTCATTTCAAAAATCGCGAATTTGACACATTTACATGGGATTTCATAATAGTTTTCCGTTTGTAGCTAATGGGATGTTTTCAAGCAGGCCATGTTGCTCTGGCAAGTGTAAAGTTGAACAATTTTGTTAGTGTCTTAAGTTGCAAACTTGAAAGTTAACTTCGACTTCCACCCTGATCCCTGATTGGGTAATGGGCTTCCAAACAGCCACTCAGCCAATGAGAATCATAGTATAAAACCCATCAAATGGAATAAACATATTATTAGAAGTTGGCAACGTCAGATAGAAGTCATATGTGATGTCTTGATTCAGTCTAGGCATGTAATTTCTTGTCACTGAAAGCTATCTTGGTATAAACTTTATGAAATCCACTGTAAGATTCCTACCCCTTACAAAACGCCGCCAGAATTATATCCAACTACTGTTCGCTTGACAAAAAAACCCCCAAAACACCACCAGTTTAGATGGCTGTTGTTAAACTTTGCCTCATCTGGTGTTGGACACTATGGGTCTAAGGACTGAGTGCGATCATGGTCCACTGGAATTTGAAGAAGTTAGACGTCTGTTTATCAAAGGTGTACTTTTTCCGTCGAGACACTCACCCAGGGTTCTCATTAGCAGAAAGGAGGTTAAATTGCCTGTCTACTTGCACATTTGAGCTATCTAATCTGATCAATGCAACATATGTTAACATCAGTTAATTGGTTATTTTGCATGAATTGAGCCTCCTGCTTCCCAGTTTGAGCTGCTGTCTGAAATACTTAATGAAGGACTATCGATGGCATTCCTCCAATTCCGCACCTCTGATTTCAGCAGGGACAACCCAGTCGGTGCTGGCGCCAGTCATGTAGATGGAATCAGTATCCATCGTGGTATACTCTCAATCCGAGTCAAAAAAGATAGGCATAAAATCGTGAATTTTGGCATACTGGTACACCAAGTAGTCGATCCGAGGCAGGTTGATGATTTTATTTTGGTGGACAGGACTTGCTTTGTCTTCGTCATGGATGGGATTCAGCAAGTGAAACAGAGGCGAGTTTTATAGATGGACTTGCTTTAGCCACAACTGTTCCTATCAAGAATGCCTTCGGTTGATAGTCACACGCTTCGTTCTTTGATCTTTGTGTTTTATAACCCGTACCCTATAAACGTTCATTTTCATGTTCCTTACCGGTTATTTTCTGGAAGCTAATTCCTTCTCCTCCATGCTTGTTACTTTATTAAAGTTTGCAGATATAGTGATTAGCTGTACAGGAGTCGTTTTCACAGCGACTACGACCTCCACCATATTATGGTAGACGCCATGTTGAATGTATTTGGGCCACTACGCCTGCGCACTTGGATCGACATGGAAAACATGGCATCTACCGTAAATGGGAGAGATCCAAGTCGCTGTGAAAATGGCTCGTGTACAGCGTATCACTACCTCTGCAAACTTTAATAAAAGCGACAAGCATGGAAGAGAAGGAATTAACTTCCAGAAAATAACCGGTAAGCAGCATGAAAATGAACGTTTATATGGTACGGGTTATAACACACGAAGATCAATGGATGAAACGTGTGACCATCAACCGAAGGCATTATTGATTGGAACAGTTGTGGCTAGGCTTGCTTGAGATTACCGGAAGAGAATGAGAATTAGACTTAACATCGCGTCCAAATATTTCAGCTATATAGCAGGAGATTACAGATCTGGATATGCCGATTTTTTTTCTAGTCAAGGTTTTGCCATATGCAGAGTTACCCAGCAGTTTCCTGGTCTCGCTGATGAGGGTTTGTTTGGATTCACATCCTCGTATTGGTGGCTGTCATGACGGGGATGGCAAAGCCTTGAAAACAGGCCTAGGGCATAACTTTCTCGACTCAATAAACGTGGTTGATTTCCAGCCCATGGTTCATATACCATTGCATTAAAGGGGTGACAAAAGGGGTGACAAAAGGGGATATTCTCCCTGAATATACTTTTTAATGAGCATGCTTTGAGGTGGAGGCATGAGGTGGTGTTCTTTTTCATGCATTTGCGCATTCGGCAAAGCCGAAGCGTTACCCCATGTCGGCGTGTAGGATTTGTTTCATGGTCTGGGTCCTGTCATGATCTAAAAGGCCAGCTGTGATTCACAGGAATTGTCGCAACTCCAGGCAGGTCGTCAGACTGACACTCCCGCAACTTGTGGTAATTGTAGCCCATGGCAAAACCGTCAGTACATGTTGGCATCTTTCCATTCCAGCAAGGTGAAAAGATACCACTGCGAGTCTAGACACATTTTGTCAAAGACATCCACACGCATCCCCGAAAGTGGAACATCCGGAGGAAGAGCACTGATTGTTCCAATACACAGGGTCCACTCCCTCTTCCAAATAATCATAAAAGTGAAACACATCTCGAGTGGGAGGCACTCTTGAAGGCAGACAACACTGGTCATATCGTTATAGGTGAAACAGCCTTTCGGTCTGGCCAGAGTTGTAACTAATCCTGTACGTCTAGATCCAGAGACTGGACGTTGACAGGGCAATTACAACACATATAAGGGAAGTGGGAAGAGGTGCCGACATACTGCATCACATGACTTCAAAGAATAGTCTTCTGGTTAACCTATTCTAAAGCACATACCAAGAATCTAATGATTCGTGATATGTGTTGTATCTCAGGTACACTTTTATTGTACCTGTTCATGTGGCAACTTGGATGATGACCACACGGCCCCTAGCACCGGCATAAGCGGTATTAGATACAAATCTAGAGAGCTATGATGGAAATGCTCTGACAACTCGTATACTGGTAATTGGTGAGCTGTTTCGCTGTGACAACTCGTACATTGGAGATTGGTGAGCTGTATCGTCGTCAGATGTAAATGACGGCATGACGGCACCAATGTCATCATTGGTCTTCTTGATATCTTTGAGGTTGTTGGGGCTTTGTTGGGGTACAGGATTGAAGTATTGACTGTACTGCCCTGAACTGCACCCGAGAATGTATAAATCATGTATTGGAAATAGCACCCCATCTCAACTATTTACCATTTGCGATGGGTGCACCATGGATTCTCGAGTAATAGTCCATTGAACTGACATTTGATGAGATGAGTATAGACTGTCTGAACTCGTCCCATCTGGCCAACATGTCATCCCTGCCGTCATGTTGCAATTTCAAACTCATCAGATTGTTAAGGGAGAACCCATGGGGCACCGATCCCCGATTTTTCAGAAATTGTTGCTTGCATAATATGCTACCAGTGATCTGGTTCCGGGACTTTTTGTAAACAATATATTTTCAGTGGTAAAGGTCAAAGGTGAAAAATGTCAAAAACTCCTCTGCGACTAATTTTCCGGTATTTCCCATGGTCTGAAAATGTGATGGTAGTTGTAAGAGCTTTCAAGGATACCAGAATCACTTTTCTATGTGCTACAGTTATGGGGATATAACCAATTCCATATGACAGGTGAATGAATTTAGTCAAAGTTTAATGAGTAATATTTCAAAAAAATTGTTGACCTAGATATGTGTAAATTTTGTATATCCAAACCACCATGCCAAAGTTCAATAAAGTCATTGATCATGAAACAATCTAGGAAGATATCCTGAGTTTTGGCCCCCAGTGATCTTAATCTTTTACTTTTGACCTCAAAATGAATAGGGTTATTCGCTATCACATAATATTACCTCGTCTAACGACAGGCTACAAACATGACCCAGTTCAGAAAAAGATGAAATGACCAATATCAAGTCCTCGAAGTACCATCGATACCAGAATTCAATATGTTGTTTTAATCTAGAGATACAGTAATTGCGCAGGTTTGGATGAATATAATGTTTTGGTACATTGTAAAAATACTGATTTTACTTCTTACTAACAGCATCAATTTGAATGTTCTGTTACATGGCACAAGTTATAAATACTCAAAATTATAGATGACTACAGAAATTGTTGGTGCCACTCCATCCATACTTGTAGTGCATCTATTCAAATATACTATTACATAGGCTTACAAATGAAGACAATGTACAGTCCATCTCCACTTAAGATGCATAAAAGTGAATGAACTGCCAGATGTAGCCAAATACTCTTATTGTAACTTGGTATATGTTCACAGTTACCTAATATTGCTTGTATCAAAGCAGTTATAAATTCTGGTTCATGCATGCAACATCACTTCTCTAAAGAACACAATTCTAAAGTAACAGATGTACAGATATATGACAGATGAATGCATATACAACACAAATACCACATTATGTATTTACACACAATTCTGTGTATTTGCCGTATTCAATAATACACACATTTGTGTATGTTCCATATAGACTACAGATACATGCATGATTTTTCCTTCATTACAGGTACCGGTACACATAACTTGATTTGTACGAAACTACAAACAGTAAAAGCATAAGTACTAAGGTTACATAATACATCTAATACATGTACAAAATGTTTGAAGAAGAAAAATATATAGTTTAATTGGAACCTAATCTGTACAGGCCTTGAATTAGAATAAACATGTACAATTTTTGTGCTGTATGGTTTTTCTACAGCTCATTTAAAATTAGTAGTTCCTTTATCATCACTGCCCACCCTCAATTTTGCGTTCACCAGGAAGACTCAGTTAATTTATTATTTTCATTCTGCAGTGTCTAAGACAAGTTGTTTTAGCAACGTGTGCCGGCAAGCATGAGAAGTCCCATTTGACACACCTGGCCAGACATTGGAGGGCTAATTAATGCTGCTAAAGTTGTTCATGCTTCCCAAATTAATTAGAAAACAATCATATACTCATGTATTCTGCAAACAGAATTAGAAGTTCATCTGTCAGGTTGTTTCAACACATATTTCGTACAGAATACATGTACCTTGTGCCCAACTAAAAATAGAAATAATAAAATTTGCCCATCCATCCCCCTTTCCTGGAGAGCAGATAATGATAATTGAACCATTTAAGTTTAATGAGCCCAATGAAATATACAAATGACAAAAATAAATAGCTATACACAAATTTGGACTGCGCAAGAACAACTGTTTTCCAGATACAAATACACATTACATATATTGACATTGATGAGTGTGCTGCAAAATGTTCAGACTAGTTTCAATATGGTAGGAGAGCAGGTGTCTTGAGGCGGCCATCGCCCTTCTACAAACACACTATAATACATATGCAACATACATGATATACAGTGAAACCTGTGCAAACTGACACCTGAGTAAACCGGCCAATCTCTGAATACCAACACATATCTGGGGTCCCAATACTTAAATTCAAGTTATTTTGAATCTTGATAATTAATCCAGAACTCTGTCAAAACTGACACTATAATCTGTTCCCAGGCACGGTCAGTGTATGCAGGTTTCACTGTACCAACATTAAATGGATGAATATTGAACAACCAGCACTTAGGGTAAGTCCATGAAGATCGAGAGTTGTCAACTCTCCACTCTTGCCATGCATATTTGTATTCCCAACATAAAATAGAACAAATTTATGTCAAAAATTGAGGTTGAGCTTTTGAGTGACAGACTGGTATATTTCAGTCACTATTAAACACACGACAACTCAGGATAAAGATAAGAGAAAAGAGCAGGTTTCCATGGGATGTAACATACAGTATCATCCTACACATGGATTATTTCAGAATACAATATCAGTTAGCCCTATTCTAGACTACAGTCAATAATGGCCAGATTTGTATGTCTTTTGACATCAACAATGGCTGTTTTACAACACATAAAAAAGCAGCTACTCTGCCTGTTTAGACCAAAATCAGCGAATATTACTTAATTCTTGGGCTGCTACTTGTGTATTGACTCTTGCCTAATGCCAGCGAGTTTGTGTAATTATCAGGCATATGATGGCTATTAGGGCAAACCCACAAACAATGAAAACACTCCATGTAATTAATTGTAAGATAGTGGGACATTGGCAAATCCAGGAGTGACAACAGAAGATGGGACCATCAATGGGGAGAGTTGTATACTCAGAGTATGATCATTATTGGCTTGTATATGTGCAACTACGATACAGTATAAATATATTACGATGATCATAGTGCTTCACATAACTACATTACAAGGTATTACAATATATTATGAGCACTTTCAGGATGTATAGGAGTCAATATAGAGAGTACATATGTTGATACATGTATATGGGCACTGTCCATAGTGAACTAGACTTTAAACTTACCAGATAATTTAATACATGTTTGTGGGACCTGGGCTCTGAGGCTGGCATACAGAACAGAAGTCAATTATTATTGTAGCTATAGGCCTAGAAAGTGGTCAGTTAATGAGGGTCACAGCCAGGCACCAATATATGTACATGTAATCTATGGCAGGAGTACATACTACATATATGATTTATCTTCATACGGGGTACAGTAGTAGTCACATTAACATTAACAAGGATGACAAATGCTGCTGCTGGGGCTGATGAACACCACATAGAATTAATGCAGAAGTCTGGACACACCCCATGTAGTACAAGCAGTTCCTATAGTTTGCCTAATAATTAGTCATATTGCGAAAAGGCGTCGACTATACCTGGTACCAGTGTACGTAAACATGCTTGCTGCAAGAGTTCTAATTCTACATTAGGAGAAAGAAAAAGAGTTGGTGATCACACATGCATTGTTCTGAACAATATATATCAACATTTCTTTTTCCCAGAGAAATATTGCCAACCTTTAATTTGTCTGTAGAAATATGATGTAAAGTATTACAAAAGGCCGTTACCTGTTGACATTTTGGATTCGGGGCATAACTTACATGTATCATTCAATGTATATCTGACACTGCCATAAATTGGGCATCACCCAGAATTAAAAAAAGAAAAGAAAAAGAAAGACTGCATCACCTCACTATCTTTATCAGGTGCCTTTGATCACCAGAAACGAAAGCCTCAATTTTTTGGCCCGAGAAAATACACTTTAAATATTAGTGGTACAATGTTTATTAATTGCCACATAGTTTCTACGATTATGGTACAATATGGTAGTGTTCAGTCCTTGTGCCATCATTTACTTTATATATACATAAATATGAACATTATGATGATGATTATGGATACAAACATGTAGAAAGAGTAAGGGGTACATAAAGAAATGGTCATAAAACATATTCCACCACTACATGTATGTACAACATATTATAACAGATTTACATTACAAATAATGTAGTGTGAACAGATGCCTGAAAAAAGCATGGTAACCATGGAAACATATCTGTAGACGTTACTATTACATAGCACTCGATAATTATGTTAGTCGATAGATAATACATGGATATCCCACATTTGATACCACATTTATTACTTATTGTCACAACATAAACCGGAGTATTCAGTCTCATATTATGGATCACAAATGGCACATGTAGGTCTATGATCAGTCATCTGTAAACAGGGCATTCAACTATTATATGTACGAGTGCTCATTCACCCCCATGGTTCATTCATCCCCATGGGTTCATTCACCCCCATGGATTAGTTTATAGGGATAGGGAGATCGCGTGCCCTTTCTATACTACTCATCGCGCATGTGCAGTCGACCCATTCTACTGTAGGGTGCAAGCCTGGCCCATGGAATCTCAGGTAGCGAAAACCCCAGGTCTCTCGCCCCACCCTATACCGCGCCACACCTATAGGGATAGGGTGATCGCGTGCCCTTTCTATACTACTCATCGCGCACTACTTCGCACATGCGCAGTCGAGCCATTCTACTGTAGGGTGCAAGCCTGGCCCATGGAATCTGAGGTAGTGAAAACCCAAGGTCTCTCGCTCCACCCTATCCCGCGTCACACCTATGCGACCCGCTGTGCAGTGAGTAAAGTGGAGTAGGGGGAGGAGGAGGAGTAGGAGTCGGACATGCCACGGATTATACTAGGTAGATGCATGTGCAACGCGGGGTGGGGGGAGGGGGTAAAAAATGTTAAAAAATTTCCGTGTACTCTCTAAGTTAAATTTCACTTACAGGTAAAACATTCTGAACTCCTCACATATGTAATACTTAAGGTTCTACCAAATGGTCCGTACACCCCATAGTTTTTTTTTATGCTAAATAGTTGTTAAGATGTTCTATTTGACATTTAATAGCGATTTACTGTTTTTGGGAATGGTCAAAATTTGAGAAATTCAAAGTTGACATCCTCCATCACCATGCTTTTTTTGGAAATGGCGAAGGCCACGAGTCCTGCTGACCCATGATATAGGATTCTGATCAGTATGATCATTCATAGTCATGATAGTGAGCAATCGTAGCGAATGTTCTAGATAACATTTCCATTGTTACGTCACAAAGTTAAGAAGTAATGCCTTATTGTACATCGCATGTCACGATTATTGTGTTAAAAACCCCATTTTGATGACACTTTTAGTAAAAGAAAATATCAACTTATTCTTCACATTGCTGCTCCGTATGTTTTCATGGAAACTGTGGAGGAAGAATTTTGTAGAACCTTTTGAGTGCTCTCTTGTGTAACATGGATACTGTCTCACAATATGTCACATTATGACTGCCAGTCTGTTATTCTGTCATGCCGATACTAAGTCTTATCATTACGTAGTATGGTTGGTTTTCTAAATGGTCAATGCTCTAATTCTTCATTTGCCCTAGATTTCGCCCCTAGTTAGGTTGATCAGTCACTCCAATAAGTTTCCTCATCTCCTGTATATCGTTTTGGTATAATTCATCAGCTTTGGTATATTTGATCACCCCCCAATATTTCTGACAGGGATGTCACTAAGTTTTGAAGTAGCAGGTGGATTCCATGGAAGAAGGCAGCCACATGAAGCGAGATTTAGTGTTTCAAGTATGTAGAATACATGGAAAGAAGGCAGACGTTTGGGCTATTTTGGTCATCTATAGTAGGCCAAAAAGGGACGCC
>JAVTVY010053313.1:0-25665 GCA_036873755.1 Hanleya hanleyi
TAGCTACCTCCTCCATCGTGCAATTCTCCATTGTCTTCACCTCCATCGTGCAATTCTCCATTGTCTTCACAACATGAAAATGCATTCAGGCGACCCAAAACAATTACTTTACATTTATGTTTTTATTATCCCATCATGTTCAACATACATGCTTTTAACACATATCAAGACATTGTCTATTAAGTACAAAACTATCTCGTGCACAAATCTTCTACTGCTATGCAACAAATAGATTTCATACATGTACGTAGGTTCCTAAACAAACACCGTCAACGCCGGACCTTGCACAGAGCAAAGATTGAATCTGGGACTACCGCGAGTCCGGAACCTTCTCCAGGTATTAAGGCACAATGCCGACAACACCGTCAGCGCTTGTTAGAAGAGATGCATGAAAAGCCGGCAAGACCGGTGCTATGAACACAGGTGTATGATTCAATCCAAACACCGAACACCGACAAGACCGCAACCTCTGCCTGCTTTGTAGCCCTCGGGCTACAAGCCGCCAAAACCGCTAACACTACAAAGACTTGATTATGAATGCCGACAACACCGTCAGTTTTAAGACATGTGTGAAAGGCGTTCCAAATGGTGAAAGACCGCAACACCGCTGCTAGTTAGAAATAAGTGCATGACAAACACAAACACCGTCAACGCCGGCCCTTTCACAGAGCAAAAATTAAATCTGCGACTACCGCGAGTCCGGAACCTTCTCCAGGTATTAAGGCACAATGCCGACAACACCGTCAGCGCTTGTTAGAAGAGATGCATGAAAAGCCGGCAAGACCGGTGCTATGAACACAGGTGTATGATGCAATCCAAACACCGAACACCGACAAGACCGCAACCTCCGCCTCCTGTGTAGCCCTCAGGTTACAAAGCCGCCAAAACCGCTAACACTACAAAGACTTGATTCTGAATGCCGACAACACCGTCAGTTTTAAGACATGTGTGAAAGGCGTTCCAAATGGCGAAAGACCGCAACACCGCTGCTAGTTAGAAATAAGTGTATGACAAACACAAACACCGTCAACGCCGGACCTTGCACAGAGCGAAGATTGAATCTGGGACTACCGCAAGTCCGGAACCTTCTCCAGGTATTAAGGCACAATGCCGACAACACCGTCAGCGCTCTTGTTAGAAGAGATGCATGAAAAGCCGGCAAGACCGGTGCTATGAACACAGGTGTATGATTCAATCCAAACACCGAACACCGACAAGACCGCAACCTCTGCCTGCTTTGTAGCCCTCGGGTTACAAGCCGCCAAAACCGCTAACACTACAAAGACTTGATTCTGAATGCCGACAACACCGTCAGTTGTAAGACATGTGTAAAAGGCGTTCCAAATGGCGAAAGACCGCAACACCGCTGCTAGTTAGAAGTAAGTGTATGAGAAAACGCCTGCTTTGTAGCCCTCGTGTTACAAAGCCGCCAAAACCGCTGACACTAAAAAGACCGTCACTTTTCGTGATCCTTACATGGAAGATCAACCCATATATGTCTACCATGGGTTCACTCCAATATCATTCATAGTCATTTCCTGGTAGTCAATCAATAGTTCAGCATTTATCTCGGCATGCCGCTGTTTACTGGCTGAGACAAATATTTTTATTTTCCAGGACTTCTTCACGGTGTAGGCAGTGGCTGTAGGGCCTGTTATCTCACCAAAATAGCTAGACAAACCATTGCGTTCGTTGAATTTTGATATCAAGGGCTATGTGACATGTGCATAAAACTAATCAAATTGAAGTTTTCATTCCATGCTCTTTCTACACATAACACTATGGAATAAGTAATAACTAAATTAACATATATGTTTTATAAATGTGGAAATCTTTATCATTGATCGTGAGACTTTATTTGTGACAGCTATAACTATGCAAGTGATATTTTCAACATACATATGTTATTTTGTAAATAATCCAATTTTAGCCAAACGTTTCATGGAGAATTTCATGGAGAATTCTGAAATTATTTGAAATTATTTATAGTCAGTACTGTAGATATCATGAAGGCTTCAGGTGGCATTGAAACAGTAGAAAACCTTAAAGTGATCGTAAACCCTCAAGTAAAGTTTCCATCAAATGAAAGACCATTGCAAACAGTGTGAGAAAATATTTATTATAATTTTTTACGATTTTGTTACACAGAGTAAACTGCAAATAAAGCATGGTATTCTATGGTGGTCTGTTGCAATCATATCTAGGTCCAGTGACGTCACACTGCCTCAATGCATATATTTCAAACTGTGTATGCACTTTGCAATGCTTGATTCAAGCTTAAGGTGTGTATACTTTGAGTTTCAACACAGACTCACTGTTCCAATGTGCATGTTTCACCAAAATCTGGGAGATGGTAATCTTGCATTAAATTTCCCCGATTTTGGAGACGTTAAACATTGGAACAGTGAGTCTGTGTTGAAACTCAAAGTATACACACCTTAAGCGTGAATCAAGCATTGGAAAGTGCATACACAGTTTGAAATATATGTATCAAGGGAGTGTGATGACACTGGACCTAGATATGATTTCAACAGACCCCCATAGAATACCATGCTTTATTTGCAGTTTACTCTGTGTAATAAAATCGTAAAAAATTACAATAAATATTTTCTCACACCGTTTGCAATGGTCTTTCATTTCGTGGAAACTTTACTTGAGGGTTTTCAACCACTTTAATATTTTCTTAGTTGTGAGAAGTAGTCAACCACGAATGGCAATTCTTTGTGCTTTTCTATTCTACTTTAAGATTTATCATGGAAAATCTATTTGCGGAACTGTACTTTATACCATGTGCATTTGAAGTCGGCATTTGTTTTAGAGATGAGTTCAGATTATCTGTATTTGTAGTATGCGCTGTCATCAATTTTGTCTCTTTATACCTGGCAGATATGGCTATAGAAGAGCCATCAGTCAGATACAGAGTTCAGATTATCTGTGTTTGTAGTATATAGTATGTTTTTGTTCTGTTTGTATTAACCTTTTAAACCTGGCAGATTCAGCTAGAGAAGATCCGTCAAGCAGAGACGGAGGTCCGTTGGCAGCACGAGGAAGATGTTGATGAGTGTAGTAATTGTAAACAACAATTTAGTGTGACACGGAGAAAGGTGAGGGCAAAGGTCGGTGTTAGCATCTTCTAATCTCCCTTTTAGCCCACCTGCTTCTTTAACTGCAGTACATCCCTCGCACACACCCTTATCTCTAACGTAATTCGTATCTCAGACGTTTTGTACCCTTACCAATGTCGCTGTAGAATTTTATATCCCAAATTACTATAGATTTTTTAATCTTTCAAACTCTACTTTTGAAGAAATTTGTCAAAACTTAACTGGATATATTCTCTTTTGACATTGGGTGGTCAGCTCATATCATGCATATGATACATGAATGCTATGGGTCAATATTGTCATGTTTTCAAAGTAGTATTGCATTAGTGGCGAATTTCCTCTATCCTGTGAATTTCCAGAAAGTTGGAATAAAAGTACAGAAAAGAATTTCGTTTACCACAGTATGAATAATCAGTGTTACGGGGGAAAAATTATTTCCACGCTGTTGCAATATGCTATGGTCTGTCACCTTTGTCAAGTGATGTTAGCTGGTTTGCCACACTTTTTGATTCTAAATATTATTATCCTATAACACTTGCTTCACCCCATACATAACACATGCTTCACCCCATAACACTGAATTCTGCAAAGCTTTCACGTGTCTCTCTGTTATATCAAGCCTGGAAATAAGCACCTGTCATAACTACTTGTCACCCCTATTTGGAAAATGTTCTGTACCATGACCTTTTAACTTTTCTGAATGGAGATTCAAGCTGGAGTAGTTCATCATGATCTGCAGGGATGTTTTAATATTTGGCAGGTTCCTATTTCCAGCCTTGTATATGTATTGACCCATGCTTCATGCCATTGTGCCGTAATTATCTGGTTGAGAAATTGGGTTATTGTCATGGCCTAGATATAATGTCTATCGATCTCTCTCAAGTAGCTGGGTGAATTGATTTGATTTTTATTCACCACATAAATGTTCATTTCTAGTAATGCTCACAAACTGTAAGAGGCGGGAATAAAGCCCCATGGGGCTTGTTCTATTCCTAATACATGTAATATGCGAAATTCGTAGTCTTGATATACAACATGGAATCATTATATCAGGCGCATATATGTGTATGGAGACAGGTCAGTCTTCAAGCAGATATGATTTAAGGCGTGATTTGAATAGTGAAGTAGGTGATGTGGATTTAATTGAGGAGGGTAATTTATTCCACTCACGGGGTCCAGCTATTTTAGTGGTGTAGAAGGATAGGTTTGTCCGATAAAACGGCCTAGCTATATTAAATTGATGTCCTCTTGTTTGATAGTAATGTACTGTTGATTGTTTGTAAAATAATGTCTAAAGGCTTTAGGCAGTTGAGTTGAGCAGTAGAAAAATTTGTGGACTATCAACAGTAAAAGGTAAGTATTTAGTTTATTCAGCTGTAAAATCTGGGTTTTCCGGAATAGGGGTTCAGTGTGGTCTACTTTATTTGAAAATGTTATAAGTCGTATTGCACGTTTTTGGAGTAAGGTCAAAGGTCTAAGATGACTAGTGTATGTGTTTCCCCAAAGAGTATTTATTACAATACGATAGATATGGAAATATAAGAGAATAATATTCCATACTGTCTACAGACCAATAACTTCTCCAGGAAATATGTGGGTAATTAAGGGTAGCATAGCAACAACACTTTATCATAAATAGCAATGCATTGCGATGGTTTGGCAGTAACAGCATCCTGGGATGGATTCCGGGCAGAGTCCTACCTTAGATATGAAAAATTGAACTTGTTGCCTAACATTCAGAGGATAAATCAAGGACTGGCTGACCCGGTGAGAGGATAATGTGACAGGGTGAATAGTTGATAGCGATCCTAAATCTAGTTCTCTATATTTACAGCACCATTGTCGGCACTGTGGAAGAATCTTCTGTCATGACTGTACATCAAAGATTGTGAACAGTGGCCCAAACTTCAGGCCGTCAAAAGTGTGCGATGTCTGTCATACTATTTTAATCAAGGACGCTACACCATATTTCAGCACAGAGGTACCGACCACGCCTGACTGATCCGCCCTGGGCATGTGTCCACATGGAATTACTTTAACAGTGTCAATGGTTACCATTGATCAACCTTGGACATCCACCTGTGTATGGATACAGAACTACTTTTACATTTACGGTCAGTCGAATTATAGACTGACGATCACACCTAGTCTTGTTAAGTGTCTCTCATTGTTCATTGTTGTAACGAGTTCTTTGTGACAAACTGCGTAAATGACCATGACAGCGTTGCATCAGGTCATCTGAAATTGGACTGTGCTGGAGAGTCAAATATATGAGGCAGGATTCGGGCGCGGTTTATGTCTGAAACCACTTCCAGAAACTAGCTTGCTGTCGCCAGAAGAGCTCGAAGGGGACTAGAGTATTGGCTGTTTGCATTGTGTCCAGTCTTTTATCTCTTGCTGTTTTCTATCTACAGTCTCAATTTTATGTGAGTGGATACATTTGGTACACAGGATATGTCGCAAACCAAAATTGAGGTCAGAGGTCACTGGCCCAAAAATCATTAAAAATTGAATTCATTTTGTAAGTGGATAGATTGGGGGGAGACGAAATGCCGGATACCAATATTGAAGTAGAAAGGTCAAAGGTCACATTCACTTTGCCCCCAAAATGCAGAATACAGGGTGTATCAAAAAAACCGGAGTCCTAGTACGATGACATATTTTTCATTGAGCAAAGGAGAAATCAGTTTTTTTTGTTGATTTGTCATCAAGACCGACCCTTTGGGACTGACCAGCTGAACAATTCAATGATCTGTGATCAAGCATGTTAGAACAATAGCTGTTCTTCAATTATGAGTGAAATGTGACTTGCGCCAGATTTGGTTTACATCATTCGTCTGCCCTTGAAAGAAAAGAAATACGGTGTACAAATGAAATGTCTTTTATCCACTCTGAATTCATTGACATTTTGAAAACAAAACGGTGTACAATTAAAATGTCTTTTAACTGTTACCTAAAGTCCAGGGTGTACATCACGCCTCCAGCAGATCTCAATGACCTGGAACAGCGCATCATAACAGAAGTTGACAACCTGAGGCAGAACCAGGCACTTATCAGACGGGCCGTGGCGGCAATGAATGAACGTGCGCGTACCTGCATCCAGAGAAATGGAGGACACGTTGAAGATTGAGATTCAATTGTCTGTTAAAAGGACATTTGAATTGTACACCTTTTTGTTAAATTCAGAGTTAAAAGGCATTTTAATTGTACACCGTTTCGTTTTCAAAATGTCAATGAATTCAGAGTGGATAAGACATTTCATTTGTACAAAGTATTTCTTTTCTTTCAAGGGCAGACGAATGATGTAAACCAAATCTGGCGCAAGTCACATTTCATTCATAATTGAAGAATAGCTATTGTTCTAACATGCTTGTTCACAGATCATTGAATTGTTCAGCTGGTCAGTCCCAAAGTGTCGGTCTTGATGACAAATCAACAAAAAAAATAGATTTCTCCTTTGCTCAATGAAAAATATGTCATCGTACTAGGACTGATATAACTCCAGTTCAGGGACGTGGATTATGACCAAATTCAGGGTATACCCCCGACAAGCCTGTCACAAACAATAAATGTACTAAAGTCAACTGGGGCAGATTTCATGAAACCTCACTTGAGACAATTTTCACACTTGAAAGTTCAAGTGCACTTGAAAATCTCCCTTGACTTGAGTTTATGCTTTTCATGAAAGTTCACTTGAACGTGAAATCGCACTTGAGTTCAAGTGTGGTATGACCTCCCTTGAAAACCGCACTTGAAATAAAAATGTACTTGAAATGACCAATACGACGGGAGATGGTGTCGAAAAATGATTTTTGTTTTCCTCTGCCCCTGCATCATATAATACATGTAGGGGCATTGTTCTTCATCTCATAGGGCCAAACATGGCACAGACATATTTATTTGACACCTCAAATTCTACCGATCGGCTCCGGCGCATCAACTATTTTGAGCATGCACTTGATTCTGCGGGGGTACTATTTATTATCAAATCGCACAAAAGAGTTCCAAAAAGTTCACTTCAAACATCACTTGACCAAGTGCGGCCAAAAACGTTTGGTGAAACACAATTTGAGATTTTTTTGAAGTGCACTTGGTCAAGTGCGAAAATCGCCCTTGAAAAAGTCAAGTCAAGTCAAGTGAGGTTTCATGAAATCGGTCCCAGGTCAAAGCTCAAGATGACTGAAGACCAAAACATCAGGAAATCATTGACAATTACAATCTCTGTTAATGGATACATCAGGAGGAACCAATGTGCAACTTATAGGCTACCAAACTTAAGGTCAAAAGGTCATAGGTCAACATTGCTAGCCCAAAAAATCAGGATATCTGAAGTCCCAAGCAAAGGCAAAGTTCTAATTAATTGGAGCAAGCTACATTTAAATGTTGCGCATCTAATATACGCGCATTGTTCAACAGTCAGAACCAGTGTTTTGTCTCAAGAGCAAGAGCTGATTTTGATTTGCATGAGTAGTTGAGAATGATCTCTCGATTGCATTTCCAGGAGAGTGACCCAAAGCTCTCCTGGAGAAAAAGTTGGGAGAGTGAGAGTAATCGCTCGCCTTAAAACCGAGAAACTGTTTGTGATCAGTTGAACCACCGAATGTAATGGAGGGTAATCTCCCTTATTTTACTGTCCAGAAAAGTAGATGGAAGACACGACCATTCAAGTAGGTGATCATCGAAGGACGGGGAGAGTTTTCTGTATTCATAAAACTTGAAAGCCCCCTGATCTTTGCTCAATTGCAGGGATATTTTTTTTCTTCATTTTTCCATATAATTAATATGAAGTGATATGTACTTTATTGGTCCCACTCGGTGTACATGGTGTATAAGATTGAATTGTGTATATACATGCAGTCATCTCAGTCAGCCAAGATAATATTACAGATACAAGAATTTTAAATGATTGCAGTTGTTAGAAGACAATATCTGTTTCGTGGGTAAGGAGCATTTAGCATGTGTATATTATTTGATTATGATCATGCTGCTAGTGCACATACATTAATTAAATCGTAAAAGGTTAGTTTGCTTGTTCGTAACTTTCACTTGTAAAAAGAATCCTAAAAGATCACTATTATGCTGCAAAGTAACTGAACTTGAATTGTATTACAGATATTACAGTGATCATTATGATCTGCTAATCAGTTTGATATAATTAGCAATGAGAATTCAATGTTGGACATTTTGAATGGATGGAAGTGGTAGCCTGTTAATTTATCCAAGTTGCCAGCAGGTTATCACCGCAATTCTTCAGTTTTGAGATGGTGAAAACAGTGGAACTCTCCATACATGAAGGGACAAATAGCTGTCTCACGTGACCTACGGTGTGGCCACAGGGTCGTAGCTAGAATATCTTGAAGGGTGATTTGCTTTCGCTTCAGAAAGGCACATCAGGGGGTTCGCTGTATGAGAATACGGGGCAAATAGTGGGTTCGCTTCCATCCATTCAAAAGGGGGGTTTGCCCAAACCCAGAACACCCCCTTGTCTGTTGACCTGGGCCAGACTGCCTAGGAAGGGAATGAAAAAATCTTCCTGTTCTTCATAATTATGAAACTAGTACACTAAATTAAGTTGATAAACAAAGAGAAATGCACAATCGTCCAAATCCAGTACATTTTTGCCACAGCATATTGAAGTTCATACATTTTGATCAATCTGTAACCATCTGGGTCATCTATACACGGTAAGACTGACCCTGGGATCGTGTGTATCCATTTTTCAGCCTACTTTTGGCAACTGCAAGCAGGAATTTCCAGAAATCAATACCACATGACTTCGTCAGCCAATCAGCTAAAGTCTACCGGTATAACGCCAACGTAACCCGCCATTTTCGAGTCATGTGATGTCCTATTTGTTCAAATTGCAGATCTACCACACCTCTTGGAGGATACAAAAGTTACCTATATAATTTGTAAGCCCAGGCAATATCTGTTTCCGAAGTGGTATGAAAATCTTTAATTTAGCAGATTTCTCGAGTCTGTTCTCCGCCAGATGAAGGCCGAACAGAATACGGTAAAGTACCGGATATGGCTCCGCAATAATGGAGACACACGATTCGCAAGCCATCTTATGGATGGCAAACTGTACGCAAATGACATTTTGATATCTCGGACTGGCATTCTGGCACTAACAAAACCTCTGTGTATGGACTAAGTTGATCTCCCCATGCAGAATAGTTCCACTTTCTTTTGCCCTGTAACCCTAAACATCCATATTAAGGGAATCACCAACCTGCCACCTCAACTACATGACTATGTTGATAGCATCATACCAATAACATGTCGTTAGTTTGCATGTTCGTAACTTTCTCTTGTGAAAAGAATCCTAAAAGATCACTATTATGCTGCAAAGTAACTGAACTTGAATTGTATTACAGATATTACAGTGATCATTATGATCTGCTAATCAGTTTGATATAATTAGCAATGAGAATTCAATGTTGGACATTTTGAATGGATGGAACCAAGTGGTAGCCTGTTGATTTATCCAAGTTGCCAGCAGGTTATCACCGCAATTCTTCAGTTTTGAGATGGTGAAAACAGTGGAACTCTCCATACATGAAGGGACAAATAGCTGTCTCACGTGACCTACGGTGTGGCCACAGGGTCGTAGCTAGAATATCTTGAAGGGTGATTTGCTTTCGCTTCAGAAAGGCACATCAGGGGGTTCGCTGTATGAGAATACGGGGCAAATAGTGGGTTCGCTTCCATCCATTCAAAAGGGGGGTTTGCCCAAACCCAGAACACCCCCTTGTCTGTTGACCTGGGCCAGACTGCCTAGGAAGGGAATGAAAAAATCTTCCTGTTCTTCATAATTATGAAACTAGTACACTAAATTAAGTTGATAAACAAAGAGAAATGCACAATCGTCCAAATCCAGTACATTTTTGCCACAGCATATTGAAGTTCATACATTTTGATCAATCTGTAACCATCTGGGTCATCTATACAGGGTAAGACTGACCCTGGGATCGTGTGTATCCATTTTTCAGCCTACTTTTGGCAACTGCAAGCAGGAATTTCCAGAAATCAATACCACATGACTTCTGTCAGCCGATCAGCTAAAGTCTACCGGTGTAACGCCAACGTAACCCGCCATTTTCGAGTCATGTGATGTCCTATTTGTTCAAATTGCAGATCTACCACACCTCTTGGAGGATACAAAAGTTACCTATATAATTTGTAAGCCCAGGCAATATCTGTTTCCGAAGTGGTATGAAAACCTTTAATTTAGCAGATTTCTCGAGTCTGTTCTCTGCCAGATGAAGGCCGAACAGAATACGGTAAAGTACCGGATATGGCTCCGCAATAATGGAGACGCACGATTCGCAAGCCATCTTATGGATGGCAAAGTGTACGCAAATGACATTTTGATATCTCAGACTGGCATTCTGGCACTAACAAAACCTCTGTGTATGGACTAAGTTGATCTCCCCATGCAGAATAGTTCCACTTTCTTTTGCCCTGTAACCCTAAACATCCATATTAAGGGAATCACCAACCTGCCACCTCAACTACATGACTATGATTGTTGATAGCATCATACCAATAACATGTCGCATTACTGACTGAAGTTTCATGATAATCTGTTTCACAGGTTAACATCAGGGTTCCCACACGGTCAAAAGTCCTTGAAAAAGGCAAAGACATTTTTCAGTACTGGAAAGTCCTGGAATTTTGGTCCTTCTTTATTGTGGAAACCCTGACTATGTCCTATCATTATTTTCATCCTTGATTCTTAATTGTATCGGTATTTTGATATTTTATATAATTAATGCCGTCTCCATGTAAACAGAATGAAATTCTCGTCTTTTTTTTTAAACTGACCTACATGTACATGTACTTTCTGTTTATATTGGTGTGGATTACAATCCTAATATGGATCAACTATTGACAATCTGTATATTTCGTGGCACTGTTATAAAATTAAATAGATCAGTTGATAAAGACTCTGGTATGAGAGTCAAAAGCTTGTACATTAAATATGTCTCTCTGTTTGGTCAATCTGAGTCTGCCAGGTAAAACAGGCCAGGTTAGATATGAGGGACATGTAACCTCGATTCTGATTGGCTTATTTATGTTCTTGAACAGCCAGTGTAAGTCTCTTGGGTCAGGCAATCTGTTTGAGAACGTTGTGGTCTACTATGTGTCAATGCTATGGTTCTACACCTATAAGTGTGACTCGGTCACTTCCTAAATTTAAAATAGATAAAATAAGGTAATCTTTTCAACTTGGCGAATTACGGGAAATCTGTTAAGAGAAAATTCTTCAATCACAGGCTGAAAATTTGGGAGAGGTTATATCAAGACTGAAGATATGGGACCTTGCTGATGAGGGTAATGAGAACCACAAGTCTGCCACCTATTTTACAGAGTAGCTGACTAACACCTGGCAACACTATGACAGTACTGGTTCGCCAATTGAGTAACACAATAGACCAATCAGAATGATCGCTACATCCCCTCAAACGTGTAATAGGATTGGATAATACCTCTCTGTCATGTTTATTTCGAATATTGTATGATGCATGTGTACATAGACAATACGGTGTTATATGTATAATATAAGTTACGTGTACATAATGAGTGTGTATATATTTGTTTTCATGTCTGTTGTGAGTGTTGATACAGAATCAAGCGATTCCAGTAATCCACCTCATGAGTGAGGGAACCCGTTTCGGCAAAAATCTGGTGGCATTAAAATAAACTTGCATTTTTAGCACAATGTTAAAAATGGCTGAGGTGAAGTTACTTTGCTACAGTGTTTGCCTCAGCATTGTTGATTGCTGAAGCTGGGGGACTGAGTATTCCAGGTATTCTGATCATTATGAAGTCCAGTTGCACAAGCTTTCTTGCATTTTGGTCGCTATTTCTTCACTGATATGCTTGTATAATAAGAATCCGCCTTTTGCAAATATCGAGAGAACAAAGAAGAGCCTGTCTGTGCAGTGATTTCAACTGATCAGCTACTGGTTCGTAATTTCACTTTGCACTATCTTTTAACACAGGAGAATATTTTGAAGTGGTGCTAACTGCCATAATATTTTACTTAGGTATGTACTATATTTTCCCAATTTAAAAAAAAAGTGTCCTTTTGCTTCAAATAATGTATAATTTGTCAAATATTACATGAAAATATGCCAGCTATCGCCAGTTCAAAATATTCTCCTGGGTTAAAAGATATGGCAACGTGAACCATTCATGGGTCACTGCACAGACAGACTTTCCTTTGTTCTCTCAAAAATGTAGTAAAGGCGGATTAGTCCTATTACTAGGCTAATGGTAGGTTGTTTCTGGACAGGGTCTTACTACAGCAGGGGAGGTGTGTGTGTGGGAGTGGGGATCACATGTTTCACTGAATCCTTTCCTTCTCAGCATATAATTTGTATGTCAAGGTATTAAAGGTGAACTGTGAAGCTTTTAATTTCTTTCTAAAATGTTGCTTACATACATCTTGTGTTATGTGATATAACGGTTATATGATTTTGGGGTGAATATATTTCGTTAAATTTTACTAAACATGATATTAAAGTTATCCTGTTATAAATCTCAGTGTTGAAAACTTTACATCGCTTGTCTCTCTTTCCTTGAAGAATGTTATGACGTTATAGAGGTCTCCTTCATTCAAGTTTTAGTTAATCACACATGTATAACGTCATGACGTTCCAAAAACAATGGGAGGCAATCGATGACGTTTTCAGAAGTTGTGGCTCTCGTTTTCTGTTGGTATAAGTTTTAAATTATCGTATACTCGGAAGAAGAAAATAATCCACAAAACTATTACCACACAATCCATGAACAACTATTATTAGTACAAAGGTCTTGATTTGTGACATTTTAACAGAACATTGGAAAGCTTTGCAGTTCACCTTTAAGCCTGTAATTCCCACACTCCTCATCAGTAGCCATGGTTTGTCTGACAAAGCACAACGGGTCTGTCATAATGAAGACCAAACATAATTAGTTTTAGGAGTACCGAATCACATCCAAGAACTCATGACCATGGGTAAATTCAAAATGGCGGCGATGTGGTATATCAAAAAGTCGTGTTTTCAGCCTTTTTTGCCCATTCCATCGTATTTTTATGCAAAGCTAATTATTCTCTATTTTTTTAGTAATTTTGGACTGAAAAATCAGAAAATAAAATTATTGTAAAAATTGACCCCAAAAATGGCTGCCGAGAAGATGATGGCGAGAGAATGGCAGCCATATCGGATTTTGATGTGGCTACTGTGTGGCTCTCTAGCCATAGGGATAGAAGATATATAGGGGGCGGGGGTGACTGTATCAAAGGGATCATCCGATAGCATATTCTCGTCATAAACTGTCCCGGAACATGGCGAATCAATCTCCCATGTCGACCATTCATTGGCTGTTACTTTAAATTATCTGTTCAAATAATAGTTTTCACGCAGCATCTTTTCATGCAGGGGTGCTACAGAGTATACAGACCTGCATATTTGCTTCCTAAATCGTAAACCTGCTTGAATTCAATGCCTTGATCTCCATCAAGCTGCACAATCAAACGTAGATAAACGGAAGTTAAAAGAAAAATCAACTCCCCTAGGAGAGAGTTGTCCGCCCCTAGGAGAGCTCTCCCACTCAATCCAGCGTGGCTACTATAAAGGACAATGCAAGCCTCATTCCAATCCTCTTTCTCCAGTTTGCTCTCGACAGTGCACATCTAGAAGAAGTGTTATTACAACCGTTGTTGTTGTTGTTTCGCTGTATATCCTTTACCAAGTGTGACTTGTGTTATTTACTTATTGGATTTATTACTGCAATAGTATGTCTGAGGTTGGGACTACTATTCCTTGTCGTACGTGTGGGGAGATTTTGTCCCCTTTGGACGCCCACACGGCTTGTTTTTCTTGTAAAGACTTGTGTTACCGGGCGACCACGTGCGCCGAATGTGTGTTATGGAGTATGACGACTTGGAGGAATTATGCCCAAGCTCGTCGTGCTTATTTGTTACATGCATGTGATGACCCGTCTTTGTCGGAGGTCGACAGACGGGTATTAGAAATTTCTTTGGTTAATGATATGAGATATAATGAGGATCTCGATCGAGTTGGCTTACTTTTATCGCCAACTGTTCGAGATCCAGTGTCACCCACGTCTGTATATATCCCTCCCAGTGGCACTGTACAGGAAGATAATTCTAGGCTGTTAGACAGCTTAGCCTGTGCTGGTGCTGTATTGTCTGGGGTCACCTCCAAACCTGTTTCTTTGTCCGGCATAACAAAGACCACGTCCGCCTTGCCAAGACAGTCCATTGTCTCCGTCAGACAAAGGAGTTCGTTGGCACAGGTGGCTTCTCCTTTGTCTATCGGTTTACCTCACGTTTCTTCTAAAAGGAAAAAAACCAATTAAACATCGACGTGTGTCAATTTCTCCATTGCGGGTTAAATCGAAACATAAAATTTCTAAATCCGTTTCTCATTCTATGGAGTCTCGTTCGGACCTACCGTTGAGTGTTCTAGTCGCTGATTTACAAACTCCGGTTCCTGCGGTTGTTGATGCTTCACATTATCATTTACATACTGCTACACGACGCTCTCGATACCGTTCACGTTCACGTTCACCGGTTCGGAATTTAGTTTCTTCACGACGCTCGGTTACGCCGCCATGTCGTTTAGTTTCTCCTGTACGGCGTTCTCGTTCTCCGGTTCGACGGTCTCGTTCTCCGGTTCGTAGTTCTCGTCCACTGGTCCATTCTGGTACTATTTTACGGCCTTCCCGTTCGCCGGTATGCCGTTCTCGTACATCGTTTCGACGTTCTCCCGATCCTGTACACCGTTTGCCTCGGGTTTCAGTCCCTTCCTATCAAGATTACCTCGCTCGTTATGCGCAGACGCCGTTTCTTGATTATTCGGTGGAACAAGATTTATCTCCCGCTCATCGACGTCATGGTACTCGTTCGCCTTCTCCGGGTTCGTCGAGTTCGTCGGATAATTCTATTTCTTCAGTGGAAAGTGCGGAAGATACGTCGAAGGTGGATCTTTCTCTTAGAATGCAGGCGCTTTCAGCGTTAGTTCCGGATATGCCCGCTCCCTCGAAGATTCCATCTCGTTCTACTTGTCGGACAGCGGCGGATGCTGCATTCGTATCTTCGACTCCGGTGGCTCCTAGCTCTTGCGCTCCGTCACCAGCTTGGGTAGATTTGCTAGAGAAATTTGATCGTCAACTAGAGGATGACAATAAATTCAAAAAACCTCGTTTTCGACTTAATCATGTCATTCACGATAACGTGTTGCCTGAAAAGCCTCCCAAACGCGATCGAGATTTGGCTCAGATTTCTAAGACATCTAAGGCGTCACCACTTGAAGTAAATCCCAAAGTGTTTGAAAATATTCAGGAGATGTTACAAGTAGTGCAACGTGCGTCGTCTGTCGCAGATTGGTTTCTGTTAGCTACGTCGCGGATTGTCTTGGATCCGGAATTACGTCTAGACAATGGGACGACGTCTTTGTCTCCGGGTCGAGTTGCTTATTTACGTGGTTTCATTGACACCCTCATACAGGCTAATCGACAAGTCATTGAGGCCGGTTCCTATTCCTATGTTGCGCTTCTCCAGGCTCAACGCAATTCCTTGCTTAAGGTTGTCAAACCGGAGGTACCATATACGGTTAAGGATCAATTGCTTCATCAGCCCTTGTCATCCAAGCTCATTTTCAATAATGCTATTGAGTCCCTCCTACCTGCGGTTCGGGAAGAACGAACTTCTCGGCTGATTGCCGCGGTTGCTCATCGTCCTGGCGTCGCGTCGGAGCGTCGGCAGAAACGCGGTCGTACATCTTCTACCACTCATCAAGATGGCGTATTTCGGGGAAATTTTTGGGGTATTGACAAACCACCACGAGGCCGTGGTCGTCGTCCCTTTCGTGGGAAGTCCTCCAAACGTGGGGGACAGTCTAAACAATGACTATCACATTACCATGTCCAGTCAAGTCGAAGATTTTCATCTGCCTCCTTTCCGGGTTTACAGTCATCATGTTGTGGGCGGCCGTCTGCAATATTTTGTCGAAAATTGGCGGCTCATCACCGACGATGCCTGGATTTTAAGAGTTGTGAAGGAGGGTTTCCTTTTCGACTTTCAGTCGCTGCCCAAACTCATCACTTGGCCACGCCCCTCCCGTCTGCCAGTTTCACCAGGTCATTTACAGACTCTTCTGTTGGCGGTCTCCACTCTCATCGACAAGGGAGCTGTCAGGGAGTTACCTCGGTCCGAGGTAACCGTAGGGTTTTACAGCCACGTGTTTCTGGTCCCAAAGAAAGACTCGGACCAGATGCGGATGGTGATCGATCTGAAGGTGTTGAACAAGTTTCATCTCATCACTCCTCCTCATTTCAAGATGCCTACTGTTTCATCGATTCGGGCCCGCCTACATCTTCGGGATTGGCTGGCCTCAGTCGATCTTCAGGACGCGTATCTTCATATCCCAATTCATCCACGTCATCGTCGTTATCTTCGCTTTGCTATCAACGAACGCCGTTTCGAGTGGCAAGTTCTACCTTTCGGAGTCAACATCGCCCCTTGGTTGTTTACCCGTATCACCTCTCCGGTCATGGCATTTCTTCACCTGCGAGGTATTCAAATCGAGGTTTACATCGACGACATCCTCCTCTGGGCTGCGGACGAGTCCCGTCTCAACGCGCAGGTCCGGTTCACTTTGCTGGTGTTATGTCATCTGGGATTCATTCCTCATCCTCAAAAGTCAGAATTGGTCCCGGCACAAATTCGCCGTTATATCGGAGCAGTATTCGATACTCATCGTCAACTGGTATACCCTCCAGAGGATCGTTGGAACAAGATTCAGCTGCTGTCCCGAAAGTTTTTGTCATCAACGTCACGGACACGTCAGCAGTGGCAAAGTTTGGTGGGTTTACTGACTTCCACACAGGACCTGACTCATTACGGCCGATTGCGGGTTCGGCCGCTACAGTATCATCTGTATCCTTACTTACAGACTCCGTCCCTCAATCCTGCGGTTCCGGTATTGGGATCTCTACGTCCACATCTGATTTGGTGGCAGTCCCGGCACAACGTCATGCAGGGTGTGCCGTTTCGGTTTCCGGCCCCGAGTCATCATCTTTACACCGATGCTTCCGAGACCGGTTGGGGAGCCCATCTGGACGATTTGGAGGTATCCGGCAGATGGTCAACGTTGGATGCCAATCTTCACATCAATCTTCTGGAAATGAAGGCTGTCATCCTAGCGGTTCAGCATTGGAGTCATCATCTCATGAATTCATCTCTGCTCATCGCCACGGACAATTCCACGGTCATTGCGCACATCAACAAGTTGGGGACCACCCGATCGTTTTCGATGTTTCGTCTCGTGTGGGATCTGTTCGACTGGGCTCTCGTTCATCATTGTCATCTTCACGCCCGTCATGTTCCGGGCCGGCTCAATGTTTTAGCGGACAACCTGTCTCGCCCAGACACCGTTCTTCAGACCGAATGGCAACTTCATCTGCAGGTGTTTCAACAAATCTCCAGTGTTTGGGAGTCACCCCTGATCGATTTGTTTGCGACGAGGAACAACGCCCAGTTGACTCTTTTCGTCAGTCCGATTCTGGATCCTCGAGCCTTCGCCATCGACGCTCTGTCTATCAACTGGGACAACTTCCTAGCTTATGCCTACCCACCGATGGCCCTGATTTTGGAAGTGCTTCAGAAGATTTCTCGTCACGACTGCATCATTCTACTCGTAGTGCCGTGGTGGCCTCGTCGACAGTGGTTTCCGGTTCTGATCCCACTCCTCACAGCCCCGCCACGTTGTCTGCCAGTTTGGCCCAGCCTGTTACGTCAACCGCACGGGATTCTTCATCACAACCCACGGTGGCTCAACTTACACGTTTGCAGACTATCCAGAATGCACTCGCAGTCCAAGGATTTCAGCTGAGGTTGCACGAACGATGGTTTCAGCCAATCGATCTTCCACATCGCAGCTCTATCAGGCGAAATGGGCCTATTTCGTCTCCTGGTGCCGAGAACATGATGCCGATCCCGACACTGCCTCTGTTTCCCTAGTAGCTGACTTCCTCCTTCACCTTCACCGGGATAAGAAGTTCCAAATCAGCACCATTGAAGGGTATCGATCTGCTCTGGCTAGGGTTTTACGGCTTACTTCGGGTACTGACATTAGCCTTAATGATAATATCTCTGCGCTAATTCGCGCCTTCGCATTACAGTCGCGTCGTACTCGACAACTGTTGCCGAAATGGGATATCGGTGTGGTTCTATGTGCTCTGATTCATCCACCTTTTGAACCTTTGGAATCCGCGTCTCTTAAAGCTGTGTCTTACAAGACGGCCTTTTTGGCGGCGTTTGCTTTGGCGTCCAGAGTGTCTGAACTTCATGCTCTTGAGAGATCTTCTATGACCTGGAAAGCGGATTGGTCTTACATTTCTTTTCGGCCCATTCCTGAATTTATCGCCAAAAATGAGTGTTCGTTCAGGTCCGTGCGCTCAACGTTCGTACTCCATTCCTGCGTTGTCAGACTTTGTACATGGTCTCGAGGACGATCTTCTGCTATATGTCCTGTTCGAGCCATCCGCCACTATCTTACTCGTACCGATTCCGCTCGCGGCTCTCGGCGCTTGTTATTTCTGTCTCTTCGCCCATCTGCAAGGCGTGACATTACAAAAAATACCATTGCCGCTTGGCTGAAGAAAACCATTAAGTGGTCTTATCAACTGGCCATTGACGCCCCTCCGCTGTTGTCTACCGCTTCTTCTCATGAGATTCGTGCCATAGCTACGTCATGGCCTTTATGGAAGAACTTGTCCCTCCATGACATTGTCCAGTCTTGTGCCTGGACGGCGAACTCCACGTTCACCAATTTCTATCTGAGAGATATGTCAGTCCAATCAGATAGTGTGACCACGCTTGGGCCTTTGGTAGCCGCCCAACACGTGGTCCAGTAAAATTTTCAAAAAATACGGGGGGGGGGGCATTTTGTATCATCACAGCAAATCTGCAACTTGCTGTATCATCTCATCTCATTTTTCTCAATGATATCCACATGCAATATGAGTCATCTAGGAGGGAAGAAATATGTCAGATGGACGACCAGGGACTCCCTATTCATCAATCTAGGAGACCTGACACTATGGTGAGTTAACCTTTACCCTAACTGCGGTTTTACTTGTGTCTTGCAGGTTATATCTGACTTCCTTCTACATGATCTCAGCTGCGTCACCTACGCTCAACTCACAAGAAAGAAGAACTGACACTTGTGAGTATTATTAATATTGCTTTTATTTCAGATGCTAGTGTCAGCAACTTCAAGTAAAGTACAGAGAGTTGACAGTGCGTAGAGTTGGCTCAGAGAACACACGCAGTCGACTTCTAGGCATCCTACAAGACCTACTCAGCTTCAAGAAACAGGCTGAGGAGTTGACGTAAGACGACTTGTGGATTGAGAATGGTGTGGCTTGGCGCCCTCTAAGCCCGGACAGATTACGGATCACCCAAACTTAGGTCCAGCCAAGTTTCTGCATGTATGTGCTAAAGTCGGCTTTGCCCCAATTGACATACACTCCTGCCAAGATAACCTATCAGCCCTAAGAGCAGAGGATTCAAACTTCTTGGCAGAAAGTGTATACCACACCACGAGCACAGATAACATGGATGGAGACATTCAAGATAAGTACTATTGTATCTTATCCATGTTTTAACCTTTCGTCCTTGAACAGGGTTACATTTGTTGATGTTTGATGTCTCATTATTATATCCATGTCTGTGTCATTCCAGCGGTTACTAAGCCTGTTTTTAGAACTACAACAAGGCCGAGGTTCCCACCTCCATATGTCGGAACTGAGGCATTGAATTCAAGCAGGTTTACGATTTAGGAAGCAAATATTAAACATTTATAAGCAATGTTTCTATTTGTTACTAAATCAAACCTGCTTGAATTTAATTGTCCCTCCCGTCCGTCCCCTCATTCCGCGGCCTTGCTATATGCTGGTCTCGGTTTGAGAAAGAGGATTGGAATGAGGCTTGCATTGTCCTTTATAGTAGCCACGCTGGATTGAGTGGGAGAGCTCTCCTAGGGGCGGACAACTCTCTCCTAGGGGAGTTGATTTTTCTTTTAACTTCCGTTTATCTACGTTTGATTGTGCAGCTTGATGGAGATCAAGGCATTGAATTCAAGCAGGTTTGATTTAGTAACAAATAGAAACATTGCTTATAAATGTTTAATATTTGAAGGACGCACAGACATTTTGGTTGCCCAGTCAACAGATATCATTCTTACTTACACCTGCATGTAACATGACACAGCATAAAGATTTGAGGGTGGCGGCTCTTGTTAGTCAACTACATGTTAGATCAATCCTCTGATCATTCAATTATCCTGTTCAAATTTAATCACAGTGAGTGAGCTCCCAATTTGTGAAAAAAATTGATCTTATCAAATTTGATCACCCTCTAAAATCATTAAAATAAAGAAGAAATAATGTATTATCTGCATGGTTTTGGACCATTTCGTCAACATCCTGTTCCAATAAATTGGATGACCCCCAGATTTTATGGTGGGAAATTTCACTT
Organism: Hanleya hanleyi; assembly: GCA_036873755.1. NCBI lineage: Eukaryota > Metazoa > Mollusca > Polyplacophora > Lepidopleurida > Hanleyidae > Hanleya > Hanleya hanleyi. Next base: position 20,662 of record JAVTVY010053313.1, read on the forward strand.
CTTGTGTGATTGAATTATTAGAGGATGCCTGCTCTTAACCCTACCTGGCCTGGGGGGGGGGCCATAGCCCCCCCTACCAAACTTCCTGCGCTATCTCCGGAACGCCGAAAAATGGAGTGCTGAAACTCGGGGACTTTATAGTTTATCATATTGGGGTCATTTTGAACCCGTTTGCATAACCCCCTGAGCAGAGGATCATGGGTAAATTCAAGATGGTGGCCACGTGGGGTACCAAAAAAGTTATGTTTTTATCATATTTCTTCAAAATTTCTGCTTTTCCGCGATGAAAATTGGGCAAAAACTATTTTATTTCACATCACATTAATATTTACTAATTTATCATGCAGCTTTTGCGGAGAAATTGCATGAATAAAACATTCTGAAAATCCGACCGAAAAATCGACCAAAAAATGCCGTTTTTGAAAATGACGTCACTGTTACGTCATCAAAGTGGCCATCTTGGATTTTTTTACATTCTCTGGTAGAGCTTGACCCAAAGGTATAGTGTGGTAAGTTTCAGCCCCCTAGCTCAAGGGGATAAGAAAAATAATTAGGGGTGCACTCCACACTTGCCACGGTTTCGTACAAATGGCCCCTCGCTAATTTTATAATCAGGAAGGTCGCCCAATTTTGACAGCATGGTAATTCTTCTTACCTTTCTACTAACTGATATCTATAGTATCATCCTGCTGGACGTAACCATTTCTCCAAACGAGGCTGTAACAATTACTTGTTGATCGCACCCACTCGCCACTACAGAGTTAATCGTGTCCGGAGTTGAATATCTGGCAGGCCAAAATCCGCACTTTTTCGGGAAGCGAAAATGATGATTTCTTTATGGCGATAAAATTTTACAAAAAACGAGTAGGTCGACCCCCTGTTTTTTTCGCCATTTTAAATTGTCCTTTGGACGGGAAACACTTTAACATCCATAAGAAGAAAATCATTTCATACGTTTTCTCTGGGTTGCGGGTAGAATTTGACACATTTTCCTATATTTTATGGAGTTTTTCAGAAAAGTTGAAGAAGGATTAAGGAGGATTGGACTTCTTTCGTTTTCAATTACAATAGCTCACAAGTCTCCTGAAATAATGACACGCGTGTGCCCATTTAGAAAATATATACTTTTGCAGGGTTTTTGTTAACGATTTTACATCTATTTAAGGCCGAAGATACGAACCCATGCCTGTTTTTAGCCGCACATCATTTAGGTGTGGAATGCACCCTAGGGGGGGGCCATTTCGGCCTCCCCCTGCCCCCAGGCCTGGACAGGTCCCAAAAAGCCCAGGCCAGATAGGGTTAAAGGTACATTTGGCTTGACCACATTGTTGATGCTTTAACGAATGTGTATTATTTTATCTATGTACCGTACATGATATGAATCATGTCGTGTTGTAAGATTTGAACATTTATCATACAAGTGTATAGTATCTGCTGTATATTTTTTTCCATTTTCACATATTACAAACAGCCAATATTCAATATTAATATTCTTAATTCTGGTAGGGTTTCAATTCCGTGAAAGTGAACTAGCTATAACCACATTCGTCAATGTAGGTATAACTATATGGAGAGCATTTGAATGATATACATTCAGATATATTAACCCTCTCCCCCCCCCCCCTCAACCCCATCCCACTTCCCTGTACACAAAATTTAACCTGGGGTATCTCTTCTCCCTCCTGTAATAGTTTGCTTCTGTAGAGTGATATTGTCATGAATAGTAATACAAAAACATTTGTTATTTCATTTCCATCCTGCTATTTCCCAATTGATTTATTCTGCCATTGAGACACTTGCCACCATAGTTTATAGGTTGAAGTTTACATATTAAATTTCTTCCATCAGTTCATTCTTGACTTCCTCCCTCCTCCAATTCACAACCTGTCCATCTACTTTGTATAGTAATTCAGGGGCGTCGGAGCACGATTGAAAGTGGGGGGGCTGAACTCTATATCGGCCATGTTAAATGCTGGACTGGTGGTATCTAAGATAGGACTTATAACATTGCAGTCTCAAAAAGTGGGGCCCCCGGTTCCGCGGCCCCTGTAATTGGTGGTCCTGCTTGTAGAATAAGGATAGTGCAGTCTTTGTGCATGAAAATCTGGCCTGTATGTCATTGTCACAGTATGGTTTTCTTGATACATGTAATTGCCATTACTGACACACACACAGATAGGTTTTCTATATTGATGAGATTGTAGTCAAATGTAATGGAGACCTATCAATCTTCAGCTGATGCTGCTCAAGTTTCTCCAGGAGTTGCACCATTCGTTGCCTAAATCGTAAACCTGCTTCAATTATTGCCTTTAAACTCCATTTAAATGCACAATCAAACGTAGAAACGGAAGTTAAAAATTAAAAATTATCTCCCCTAGGAGATAGAGTTATCCGCCCCTAGGAGAGCTCTCACTCTTCCCAACGTGGTTACCATATAAGCCAATGCACAGCCCATTCTCTTCCTCTTTCTCCTGTTTGCTCGAGCAGTGCACATCTAGGGAAGTGTTCAGAGGCAATTTTACAACATTAGTTGTTATTGTCTCGCTGGTATATCCTTTATCAAGTGTTGAGTTTTGTTATTGATTCGGAACTTACTTACTGTATTATGTCGGAAGTTCCGTCTTGTATTCCTTGTCGTACGTGCGGGAAAAATGTTTCCCCTTTAGACGCTCACACAGCTTGTTTTGCGTGTAAGATTTATGTTACCGGGCGTCCACGTGCGCGGAGTGTGTATTATGGGATCCGGCGGCCTGGAAGAATTATGCCCAGGCCCGTCGGGCTTTTCTTTTACATTCTTGTGATGACCCGTCTTTGTCGGAGATCGACAGACGGGTCTTAGGAATTTCTTTGGTTAATGACATGAGTTCTAATGAAGATCTTGACCAAGCTGGTCAAGACTCAGTGTCTCCCGCGTCAGTATGTATACCACCAAGCGGTACAGTCCTACACGATGATAATTCTAGGTTACTAGACAGCTTGACCCGGTCTGGAGACTCATTGTCTAGGGCCGATCCAAAACCAGTTCCTTTGTTACGGTCAACAAAGACCAGGTCGGTCTTGGCTGGCCATTCTATTGTCCCTGACAAACAAAAGAATTCTGTGCCCCAGGTTATTTCACCATTACCTATTGGTTCTCCACATGTATCTTCTAGAAGGAAGAAATCAAATAAACGACGTCGCATGTCAGTTTCTCATTTGCGGGTTAAAACTAAATATAGTTTTCCTAATGCTGGAAAATCTATGGAAGCGCGTTCGGTTCTTCCATTAAGTGTTCAGGTTGCGAACTTACGATCTCCAGTTTCCGCGATTGTTGATTCTTCACTTCATCATTTGACATTCACGTAAACATTCACGTTCTCGTACACGACGTTCGGATTTTCCATCTTGTCGTTTGTTTTCACCTGTTCGTGATTCTGTTGCGTCGGTTCGTCGGTCTCGTTCCCCGATCCGTAGTTCTCGTCCACCGGTTCATTTTGGTACCAATTTACGGCCCTCCCGCTCGCCGGTACGCCGTTCTCGTACTTTGACAGTTCATTCACCTGATTCTACTCACCGTTTACCACGGGTTTCGGCTCCTTCTGATCAAGATTATCATCTTCATTATCATCGGACGCCTTTCCTTGACCATGCAGTGGATCATGATTTATCATCTTCGCGTTCTCAATCTCCGGTCTCTTCGAGTTCGTCGGATGATTCGTCTTCCTCTCGGGAAGTTCGGAGGATACGTCGAAGATGGATTATTTGCTGAGAATGCAGGCGCTTTTAGCGTTGGTTCCGGATATGCCCGCCCCTTCGAAGGTTGTTCCATCTAGTAGTAAGTGTCGGACAGCAGCGGATTCTGCATTCATGTCTTCCAAGCCTGTGACTCCTCGTACATGCGCTCCGTCCCCAGCGTGGGTGGATCATTTAGAGGAGTTTGATCGTCAATTACAGGATGACAATAAATTCAAAAAGCCTCGTTTCCGGATTCCCCATGACCTTCATGATAACGTTTTACCTGACAAACCACCCAAACGTGATCGAGATTTACCACAGATTTCTAAGTCATCGAAGCCATCTCCACTTGAGTTCAATACCAATTTCGTGGAGAATATCCAAGAGATGTTATTGGTAATCCAACGTGCTTCCTCAGTCGCCGATTGGCAAGCGCAACGCAACGCCTTACTTAAGACTGTCATACATGTGATTTGTTTTGTTTCTCACCAAGCTGTTCCATCTGTATACTGTGTTACGCTTATAATTCAGATGGACTTATGCACTAATTTTAATTTCTTCTCTATGAGAAAATTTTGAAATTTAACTAGCGTGAGTGGGAATCTATTGGTCCGGCCAAGGTTAAGCCTATTGACACGTAAGTCGTGAAGTCTTCTATGGTTTCTTTCTACCAAGTTTGGTTTCTTTCTACCAAGTTTGTATTACCAGTACAGTCTACTAGAGCATCAAACTGCTCTTTAGTAATGTTCTTACTGTTTCTGCCGCTTCTCGACAAATTGGTTCGTGTTAGGTCATTTCAAATTCAAAATTTTTGAATAACCTCCTGCCGGCGAGAGTTAAATGTTTTTCCTCTCTTCGGGAATTTAAAAATCCTTTAAGGATTTGTTTTGGTTTCCTGGAAAAATCTTTGTTCTGGATGTCGATTGTGTGACTTTTTGGTTATTCTTGTAAATGTTTAATATTCTCTCCATATAAAACTCCAGTACTGAATTTCATGTACAGGAGACAAATTACATCGGGAGAGGTCATAATGTAACCATATTCATTGACACATTATTTCATGTCCACTGACACAAAGATCCATAATCCCATTTATCTCATTGAGCTTACATTTGGTGATTAACGCTACAAACATTTAATATGTTCATCTCTACTGCGTTTAAAGAGAAGGAAAATTTATTACATTCGACTTCGGGGTTACTGTTTGCAACGCCCTTCGGTTACGTCGTGTACTTTTATAAGTTTGTATCCTGCTCCAGTTTGAGCATGTATATACATTAGGTTGTTGTG
>JAVTVY010053314.1:0-26967 GCA_036873755.1 Hanleya hanleyi
CAAAGGTTTGCGCCCGGTCTTGAAGATATCTTTGAACGCCGCTATGAGATTCGCCCCCGTTTTCGTCCGGATGGGTACCACCCACGCATACTTGGATAGGATATCGATGCACGTCAAGATATACCGATTCCCATCGTTGTGTTTGACAAAGGCGCTCATATCGACCAAATCCGCTTGCCACTGGGCATCTATTCCTCCCACGATGACCCGGTTCCGTAGAAAATGGCGACAGACAGATCGATGTAAGGTATAGGTGTCTTGTTTTCTTAACCAATCTCGAACTTGGGCACGTTGTATCCCCTGGGGTTTGGCCGCTCGATAGAGAGCCGACAAGGCACTATAGGCCGCCAGACTGTCGGGACTGTAGTATAAGTTATCCAACACCTTCTCCCAGCGCTTCATGGTGACACAATGATGATGGACCCTGGCTCTATCGTTTATTTATAACGGGTGTATCTTGGGCCGGAGTTTCTTTCTGATTTTCTTCGTGGGCTTCCACAGTGGCCATAGTAAATGACCAGTCCAACTCGTCTGATGACCGCTTGATAAGCACTTCATCCACATCTACCACGGCATCTTCCAATGCAGACCATAGATCAGGGTGAAGGGTAAAATGCACTGTACCTCCATCTAGTCGAGCCAATTGAGCAAAGAAAGGGCCGCGTCGAATGTACACATCGTGACACAAGTGGATGAGGTCGCCGTCCAGTTCACCAGACAACACCCGTTTGAATTTGATCCAGCCCTCCCGGGACAGACGAATGTGAGCCGGGCACGGTTGTGTAGGGTCCGTGTCTCCCACCACCTCCTCCATGATATCGACCTTATCCGCATACACGTGCAGGAAAACCTCGGGGTCAAGCTGAAATACGCCAGTACTATATGCTCCGTCATGGTCAGTACGTGAATGGTACCAGATTTCACTGTCTCCCGTATTTATAGGGAGAACCCCGTGAGAGCAAAGGATCAGGTGGTCATGTCATTGGGCTGACTGAGTCTAGCCGGGTAATCAATGGCATCGTCGTCGTCGGGTTCATGTAGTTGTTCATGGGGTTCAGCCAGCGCGTCCTCAATAGCACGAGCCCACGCCAACTGGTCGGGTGTTCGATCGTCGGGTGTAAATAACTGGTCTACAATAGGCACTATTTCCTCCAAGGCTGACCACAGAGAGGGCGTTAGCATCATACTTCGTGCATGGTCTTGGTAGCGACCCACCCATGAGAATAGGGAAGTACGGTATACATAAATGGCATTGTCCATGTGGATCAGGCGTCCGTCCAATTCACCGCTTAACACTCGTTTAAACTTAGTCCACCCATCACGCTGTAGTGTCACCGTATTCGATAAAGTCTCAGGGGACGCCCTCCAATCCCCGCCACTATCTTCCACCAGGGTCACATAATCTTCATAAACGTATAATCCCACCTGGTAAGGTGTAAGGGGGAGGATGGCTCGTAGGACGGATGACATGCTTGGTCCAAATGTCGAACGGTGAATGACACACACTCTGTCTGACCCTGGTATTTATAGTGGCAATACCACAGCGCCAGGGTGAATAGGGCACAGACTAGTATGAGGCCAACCAGCCGGTGCTGGTTGAGCGCTCGTGGTCCATAGCCCGAGCATCAAGGATGGCTGTCATAGTCCAGTAGTGGTGAGTGATGGCACGCCTCTCCATCGAGTGCACTCTGTGGATGACCGCTTCTGTGAACTCGTTCAGGATCTGGCGTCGTCCCTCGTTGTCGTCGCCATCTGCAAACATGGACCGGACCACTGCTCGGTAACCCGTGAATGAATTCACCACGGTGGCATACTGTAAATGCGAGTCGCATGGGGCTGGATCTCCGCCATGGCTCTGTAGAAATGAAGGTGTGGGATCCAGAGGGACATGTTTTATAGACCAGATGTAGCTCTACGGGTATAGTCCGTGATACGTACTATTCTGATGGGTTAGTCCAAAAAAGGGAGCAACAACAACAACACAGATTACAGGTCAATCCTTTTTATTATGCGTGAACATCATAGAAATGCATGTACTGACCTGTCTGTGGGGGTTTTCCACAGTGGCGGTCACCTTCCGCCATTAGTCGCCATTAGCCGCCATTTTCCCACAATGGCGGCCACCTTCCGCCATTAGCCGCCATTATCCGCCATTTTCCAACAATGGCGGTCAGACAAGTCTGGACATGTCCAAAGGTCACGCTCCATTCACCCAAACCGGAAGTGACGTCATTTTTACATCCGGGCACTTCGCGTCTGCGCCTGCTTTGAGGTATGTATGAGGGTCTTCATGCGCGCGCGCGCGCGCGCAATGCGGCTCAGTCGTACACCAGTACACCAGTTTCGATCCTCGACTTGGAGTAGAGTGTGCTGAAAATAGATTACCAGCTAGCGTGCTAGAAAAGGGAAGCGGCCTGGCCGTTTCGTCAGACATTCTGTCAACCACCAAGATGTTCACTTGCACAACTTGCCAGAAGCAGTTTACTCGCCCAGAAGATTTGCGACGCCACGAGGCCTCCACCCACAACGGTACACTATATACTTGTATAACCTGTGCACGATCATTTAATCGGGAAGATGCTTTACTGCGCCACGAACGTTCAATTCATGGGCCGCCCAAGCGTCCATGCGAGGATTGTGGTCAACGCTTCAAACGACGCAATCAGTTGCTGCGACACCAACGTTTGATTCATGCCCCGGTACAGAGTCATACGCCTGACAACATCGAACATTTTCTGGGCGATTCCACCAAGATGTTCACTTGCACAACTTGTCAGAGGCAGTTTACTCGTCTGGATAATTTACGACGCCACGAGGCCTCCACCCACAACGATGCACGGTATACTTGTAGAACCTGCGCAGGGTCATTTAATCGGGAGGCTCAGTTACTGCGCCACGAACGTTCAATTCATGGGCCACGCAAGCGTCCATGCGAGGATTGTGGTCAACGCTTCAAACGACGCAGTCAGTTGCTGCGACACCAACGGTTGATTCATGGTCCGTCTCTACGGTTTGGGCGACAACTTCCTACTGAAGAGGAGCCGCGGAAGGTCAGACCCAGTGAAGATAAGCCCGGGGAGACGAACGCCACTGGTGATGCGATGAAGGAGAGCCCGCCTATACCCACAGTTCAGAAGAGCCTGGATATCCAGCCGGACCCCAGCGTTACGGTTTCGAGTCATACGCCTGACAACATCGAACATTTTCTGGGCGATCTCTTACAGGACAACCATCCAGTGAGTGACATCGATCGGCGCCATTGGTCCATGACACGGCACTGTTTCCACCCTCATGGCCCTATTCAAGATATTTACAATTTTCCACTGACCAACCGCACCCGTCTACGCAGCTACGTGGAAGCCATCTTCAAAGATCAAACTACGGCCTTCAAATTGAATGTCGCTTTCGGGTACATCTTACGTCACAAAAAGACGGGCCAGTTACGGTATTCTTATCCCGGCAATAATATCTATGTGTCTGACCAGCCGTTCACCATCATTAACCGGAGGTCACTAGAGACGATGCTGGAGATACTGGACACCGTGGAACCCTTGAGATGGGCACATCGTCAACGCCCCAACATACAATGGGTGGTAGAGAGGGTAACCAATATCACGTTTTTCCTGACCAAGCTGACCGACCACCACCATCGGTTGAATGCGTCACCCTCGCACTGATGAATACCATAACATGCCGCACATACTCTCTATGTCTACATGCTGATCATTGAATTGAGCTCAGTAAACCCTTGTACCTAATGTGACGGTGCGTTAAATAATAAAACACGATGTTTGATATTTCAGTTTGTTTTACTGTGAACATACTAAACATACCCAGGGCGGTTCCCCCAGCCTGGGTGTGATGTAACATTGAGGATAATAAAATATATAAACATTGCTGAACTTGTTGTTATTCACGACAACCGCTATCCGATTGTATAATACTCCGTGCGAGCGCGCGCACTGCCGGGGATGACGCGCACTTCCGGAGAACTCGCGCGCGCGCTCGCGCTGGGGGGCCGGGGCGGAGCGGGGCGGGAAAACACCCCGGCGGTTGACCATACGGACGTCTAAGGGGAAACATTTGGAACTCTTCTATGTTTGGAGGTAGTTTTTTAGTGAAAAACCCGGAAGTGACGTCACAAACCCCACGTGACCTGCGCAGCAGAATGGAAACCACACCCTAGTATAACTCCCTCACCTAAGCTTCACATGGATACCTCACTCGATCCCATCGACGCACGAGGGGCCCACCTACACCCCAACACGGCTATTTGTATACTACGGCCAGACTGCGCATGCGCAGAATGCCGATAGTTCAACCCCACACCCAGCCCATCAGATGCCCCTTCACCTAGGCTTCACTTTGATACCTCACTCGACCCCATTGGACCACTCGTGGCTCCCCTAGACCCCAACACGTAGAGCGGGACCCATACAGGGTCCAGTTTTCGACACTAGGTGACCACATCCCGACAAAATGACCAGTTTTCGACACCGGATGTGCCGCCATCTTGAACATACGTGCCGCCATCTTGGATATGCCCCATAATGCACCGGGTCAAAATACTCGCTTCTGACTGGACGAGTGCTGTGTGACGGATTTGAAATACTCGCTTCTGATTGGACGAGAGCTCCGCATTGCGTCTGCGCATGCGCAGAATGATATTCCTACCGCACACCCAACATCAGATGCCCCTTCACCTAGGCTTCACGTGGATACCTCACTCGACCCCATTGCACCATTAGGGGCTCCCCTAGCTCCAAACACGGCTATTTTCATACCCTTGGGCCACCGCGCATGCGCAGAATACCGATAGTTCAACCCCATACCCAGTCCATTAGATGCCCCTTCACGAATGCTTCACATCGATATCTCACTCGACCCCATTGGTCCATTAGGGACTCCCCTAGCTCCAACACGTCTATTTCTATACCCTTGGGCCACCGCGCATGCGCAGAATGACCCTAATTCAACCCCACACCCAGCCCATTAGATGCCCCTTCACATAAGCTTCACTTTGATACCTCACTCGACCCCATTGGACCATTAGGGACTCCCCTAGCTCCAACACGGCTATTTTCATACCATTCGGCCACCGCGCATGCGCAGAAAGCCGATAGTTCAACCCCACACACAGCCCATTAGATGCCCCTTCACATAAGCTTCACTTTGATACCTCACCCGACCCCATCCGACCATTAGGGGCTCCCCTAGCTCCAAAACGGCTATTTTCATACCCTTCGGCCACCGCGCATGCGCAGAAGGCCGATATGTCAACCCCACACCCAGCCCATTAGATGCCCCTTCACCTAAGCTTCACTTTGATACCTCACGCGACCCCATCCGACCATTTTATCTAGGGACTACTTTTTCTCCGCGGAAGCTTTTTCCCCGAGACCGAATCACCGCCAAAACCGCGACCAGACCGCATCACCGCGGATGAATACATCCTGAATACATCCTCTCCAACAATTGGAACTCTCCTGTGCTGGAGGTAGCTTTTGGTCCTTCTGCCGGAACTATACTCCCAGTGACCTCTCCTCCCGCCACGTGACCGCCACAAATGACCTCTACATCCGGGTGAAATCAGACTCCATTTGCCCTAACGCTACTACTATCGCTAAAACAAGGTTCTATCGTACATGTGGTCATTTGTCGTTTGTCCATGGTTATTATTTGGAACATTCCCACACACAGTGGGTTAACTATACAACGTTACAAATTGATAATTGAGCTCCGTATAACAGAGGGAGTGGGTGATTGTAGTTGGAGACGAAGGAGTGTATATGTGAATATGTTAGCTGAGACTCAGCATTTACACTACTAGCTATCTGTTCTCCGAATACAGTTTCAAGCAAATTTGGCGTAGACGAGGTCAGGCTGGTTGGAGGAAAGAAAGCTTCTGCAGGAAATATAGATGTAATTAAAAACGGAAAATGGGGACCTCTTTGTCACGATCAGTTCCACGAGGAAGAAGGGCGTGTGGTGTGTCGTACACTGGGATACAACAGGCAAGTGGTGGTAAAGCACCGGCGTTTGTGGGGCATATCCAACTCAAATTAACCTTATTGAATTATATCAGATCCGTATATACAATAAATGGACGAAAATTAAGATGACGGTTTGTTCAATAATATAACCATAACTAACGCACACTGCAAAATGTACTAATGTTTTTTTCTTGATGTTCAAATTGCAGCTCTCGCATTCTGATAAGCACGAAGGCTCACTATAGAAAAGATACCCGTAAACCCGTGGCACAGATAGATTGCTTCGGTGATGAACAGACATTGACGCAATGTGAACAGGAAGATTGTGATTGTTTCAAAAGTAATGTTGCTGGAGTTGACTGTGATCCAGGTATTCCAAATACCATTCCCTTCATCGAACGAATTTTAAGACTTACATATTCAACGAAATAATTCTTTGTTCTGTCATCCCGGATATATCGGTGATAACTGTTCCGCACAATTAGACGTTAGGATAAACAGTCAGATATGATCCTATTGCAACGACTGTGGTACACCCCAAATCTAGATTTTGCAGGCTAGATAGGATAGGATATAGAATTGAACCAGAGGCAAATTAACAGGGATAGGTGGATAGATTCGTCCAGCCGCCTGCACCGCTAGACTCTCGCACAGTCTCTACACACGAATGACAAGATGACGTCGACACGCGGGGGATCATGGTAGAGACTAATTATGTACATGTATGTTTCACAGGCTGGATATTTTATAGAATTAGGCTATCTTCAATGATACTTCATTCGATTTTTGTTCTGAATCTGCTGCAACACGATACATCTCAATCTTTCTACGTAGCCACGTCACATTATGCGTTACAAGCTGGGAGGCGGTGGACAATGCACTCTAGCTAGCCGGTCGATACTTGGAGTAAGAACGCATTGTTGAGGCTTTTGTTGAGGCTTTTGTGCAGCTGAAAAGGGTCACGTATAGACGCATTGTTGAGCTCAGACAGGCTATTGTAGGCTTTATGTTGTGCGTTCTTACACCAAGTATAAACCAGCTAGCCTGATAAAGGTTACAGACTTCTAGTTGGTATGCTTCTGATACATGTAGGACCTAATCTTAGTTGTCGAAAGGATTAGTGATGGTTATGTAGGAACATCTCCCGTAGTTCTTACGTTTGTGACACCAACATGTGTTCTACGCTTGGGTCACTCAGATTTCAGTTTCGTATAGAATTACAAGCATTAGGTCCGTCATCCATACTTCAGTCGCCGTCCATTAAAGAATATCCGTCCATGATTCAAAGAGCTTTTTCATATTCCATATAACGGCATTTGCGCCAAATTTCAAAAGATAATCATACTATACATAAACATAGGCTAGTTTTCCGCAAGAGAGAAGCGTCAGCAGTTTTCAGTTATGCCGGCAAAATCATCCAATCATATATGACAGGGAGAGAGATGTCGTCGAACCATGGCGAAATCTAAACAGGGTTAATTTCCTATTAACTATATCATCAACAATCACCGTTCATAAATGGCTTGGCACAAAAGTTAATGACCTCCATCTAGTTGCTCGTTCACGAATTTGTGAATTGCTGTTATCGTCATCTAATATTACATCTTTTAACCCAATCTGGCCTTGGCTTTTTGGGACCTGTTGTCGCCTGGCGGGAGGGGCGAAATGGCCCCCTAATGAATTTTCTTACCCCTTGAGCTAAGGAGCTGAAACTTACCACACAATACCCTTGGGTCAAGCTCTACTAGAAAATGTAAAAAAAATCCAAGATGGCCGCTTTGATGACGTCACAGTGACGTCCTTTTCTCCGCAAAAACTGCATGATAAATTAGTAAATATTATGTGATGAGAAATAAAATAGTTTGTGCCCGCTTTTCATCGCGGAAAAGCAGAAATTTTGAAGAAATATGACAAAAAATAACTTTTCTGGAACCCCACGTGGCCGCCATCTTGAACTGTCCCATGATCCTCTACGGGTTATGTAAATAGGCTCAAAATGACCCCAATATGACAAATTATAAAGTCACGATTTTTTCGTTATGGCACCACATATGTAGCGATAGAATTGTAAAGTATCGCATGTATGTTCTCTCTGCTATCCCTATGTCACCATATGCAGCGAAGTGAAAATCCCCGCTATGGTACCACATTGATGCCCCCACAAACTGTTCACCAATGGGGAAATTTGTTGTGCATGTGCTCGATATTCCATACTGGTGTTCAGAGATATTGCCATTTCAGATTTCGATATACACCTCGGCGTTCGCTTAGTGGATGGTGAAGACCAAACTGTAGGTAGGGTTGAGCTTGAGCATGGCGGTCAAACTGGTACAATATGTGGTTATAATTTTGGAAGGAACGAAGCTGCTGTGGTTTGCAGAATGCTCGGATTTGAAAGGTAAGTAGCAGTCTCAAGAAACGACAACAGTCGAAGATTCATCGACAACATGTTCAAGGAAGATATACCATACAAAAGCTGCGGGGTGCAAAGAAGTGGCACGGATCATCTTGGAAAGAGTTGTTCATTAGCTACATGTACAGAAACATTATAAAATACATTTTTAAAATATGAACATTTTCTCGCCGAGTCCGGTGTAATGGTCCTCAATGTTCGCCGGATGTCTAGTACAATCATATACACATTGTACGGCAAGCCCGAGGTCCTGGGGTTCATCGGGGTCGAGTCATGGCTAAGAAAAGTAAAAGTATTACTCCCTCGCCTGTAGCTCGTTTTCGGGATAATGCGACTGGGTGAGGTATCGTGTTTGCCCAGGGCATGGTGTGTCGACGAGGCAGCAAGATAAGAGGCGGCATCGGGACCGCTCTGTCGCATGTGAGCAATATACATGGGAAATTGTTGAGAGCGATGTTAATTCCTATTCACTCACTTTTACAATCCATCACAAGGGCGTAGACAACGGGGAGCTTGGGGGGCCTTCAGCCCCCCCCCAAATTTTTACGCCCGGCAAAAAAAAAACAAACAAACAAACAAACGAAAAAAAGAAAGAAAGGAAGAAAAAGAAAGCTAACATTGCATAGAAGATCACGTATATTATTGAATTATTACAGTAGAAGTAAACTTATCACCGTCAGTGCATACCATTAGGCCTAAAATAAGATTGCAATTGATCAGTGACCTAACCCATAGATTGACGATTTCGGGTTCAAATCTTTTGCGATCGTCTCCGAGAATGGAATAGTGTGCTCCAATTCCAATCAAATACCGCCTATTTGGGCAAAAAACATCAAAACTTCAGTTGAGCATAATTTTTCATAAATTTTTCACTATTAAGTTGTTTTGTTTTTCAATTGAGATCCCGGTCATTTGTTCAGTATTTCTTTATTCACAAACAAGAGATACAAACTCTCAACTACTGTTCATATAGGAACTCGAGAAATAAACCTACTGTCTGTCCCAGATGATAAATCCCAGACGTTTTCGGTGATATTTCGGAGACAATTTATCGTACAACATTGAAAATTCCCACAGTATATAAACTAAAAAAACATTAATTTTATTCCTGTCTTTCATTAGAACCTGTTGAGAATTAATCACCGATACCATGTTATTTTGGGGCCACCATGACTTTGATCTGCCATTGTTATAACATGCAGGCATGATATATGACGTCAAAAATATAACTCACAAATCTCCCATCTAATTTTTGTTTTTCGCGATTGATGGAGAACCACTGAAAGAATTTTGGTGATACTTTGCAATAAATTTAGTATTTTTTATCTACTGTGTGCAGTGAAGTTTCAATGCTGTCCGATAAACAATCTAGCCCCAGAACTCACTTTAGCTGAGAAAGTGACCTCTGGCGTAGTGGATTTCTGTGTGCGGAAACGGAAACGTCGCACCTGTTTGTTTACTTTCTTATTTGTTCTACTTTTTATGTGTTTTGTACTCTGTCCCAAATGAGATGCTCAGGACAATAAAGAATCTTATCTTATCATGCGCACAATTAATTTTCGGCGGAACCAATCTCGCATTCGTTTATTTCCGTATTGGCGGAAATTAGCCCAGTTGCTGAGTTCTGGGGATAGATTGCTATTATTCAACTAAACATAGAAATAGTTTTATATAGTTTGAATGAACTATGTTCGTTCGGTTAAAATTAACTTCAATTCACAATAGAATGTGATCGGATCGTTCGATTACCAAAGGCACTATTTCGTAGCCGGCTCACTACTTGATCGCCATACGCTCCCCACGTTCTATGTGAGAGGCTAAGTGTTATAACAATGATGGAAAACAAATAGCCGAACGTGAGATTGGTCCGATAAATTGCCAGAGACATATCGCCGAAAACGTCCGAGATATATTATCCGGGACAGACAGTAAACCTGAAGTCACTATTTAATAACTGGTGTAAATATGGTAAATATGGATAAGTTTTCCTACTATTCCAAGTCCGACAACTGCAGGTAGAAAATAACCCAGTAATCATCGATTAACAATATTTCCTATGTTAAAAAGATACCAAAGGCAACCCAATTAATGAACCAGAGCTCATGTGCTCAGCCATGCGTCAATGCAGCCATTCCGCTGCTATCGGGGCAGAATAGTTTTTTGTCCAAGGATTGACTTGAATTATAGTGCGAACCCGAGACTGAATGATCATCTCAGCTTGCAACGTTCATCAATGTAGTGATCGTCAGTTTTATGAGACATTTTGGCATAAATCAAGGTTCAGTTGTTACAATGTTATACTGCTCAGATGCTCCCAGAGAGTGCCAATTTACCATCAACTTTCAAAAAAAAATCTTAAGCTGCGAGGGGGGATACCCCCCCCTCAGACTCCCCCTCTCAAGCCCCCCCAAACCTGACAACTTGTCTACGCCCTTGCATCACTCCAGTGGTATTTTGAGAACAACACTTATGTGTTAGTTCCGTAGCAAACAGAGACTATCTCACATGTCCTTGTGGTACAACATATAGGTATATTGATGGATTTTTTTTACAGTGTGTCACCTGCTATTTTAACCGCCTACATTTCTCTGCAGGGCATTGGCTATCCCTATTCGTAATATGTATATAGGAGATGAACCGCCAGTTCAAATGTTGAGAGTTGAAAACTGCACCGGGAAAGAGAAGAGCATTTATGAGTGTGCCACACGGCCATGGGGAAATACACGTTGTGGGAAGTACGACCCCATAGCTACGGTTATATGTGAAACAGGTTAGTACATGTACGTGTCGCTGCCAGAATATATGTGGTCCGGCTGTGCTTATCCCGAATGAGGACGGGACAAGGAACATGACCAGAAGCGGATTTTCAAAATTGCGACTGCATTCCTCAGAACTGAGACAATGAGAATAAAGCTACAAATGGGTTCACTTGCAACAAGTGCCTATGAACAGTTCCCAATGAGGATTTGCAGATTTATTCGCACAGAATATTATATCTTGATGTGAAAAATCCTCCCTTCTCAGTAAGAAACTGAAATATCTTCAACATTGGATAAAGTAAGTTTACAACGTTGAACTGCATGAGATTGATTGATTTCCTCGAACTTCTGTAGACTTTGCCAGATGTTAACCATATCTGGCTTGGGCTTCTTGGGACGTATCCTGGCCGGCGGGGGGGGGGGGGCGAAATGGGCCCCCTAATTATTTTTCTTACCCCTTGAGCTAGAGGGCTGAAACTTATCACACCATACCCTTGGGTCAAGCTCTACCAGAAAATATTTTTAAAAAGTCCAAGATGGCCGCTTCGATTCAAAAACGACATTTTTTGGGCGATTTTTTTTTGGTCAGATTTTTCGAATTTTTTATTTGTCCAATTTCTCCGCGAAAACTGCATGATAAATTTATTAATGTGATGTGAAATAAAATAGTTTTTGTCCACTTTTCATTGCGAAAAAGCAAAAATTTCGAAGAAATATGACGAAAAGAAATCACTTTTCTGGCACCCCATGTGGTCGCCATATTGAATTTACCCATGATTCTCTGTTCGCGGGGTCCTGCAAATAGGCTCAAAAGGACCCCAATATGATAAACGACAATGTCACGGAGTTTCAGTTCTCTATTTTTTTGTCGTTCCGGAGATAGCGCAAAAAGTTTGGTAGGGGGAGGGGGGGGGGGCCATTTCGCTCTGCCCCCCCCAGGCCAGGTAGGGTTAACCTGCAGTAAATACATGTATCCGAAACTAAAAACATGTCTTTCGTCTACGTCGAACTTATTCATAACCCAAGTATCTGAACGAGTGTGAAAGCGTCAAACTATATTCTCGATAAACTAAAATTGTGAACCAATGTAACGTTTAACAAGATTATAAAACTGAGAAATATATGTTATATACTTTATCCCAATTTTACTTTCTGCTCTCACTCAGTTCCGCAGTCGAGTTCTGCCTCTCAGAGTCTATGCTGGAATATAGAGATGACAATGTTGAAGAACGAATCGGTAATTCGTGTAATGATAACAGTTTTGAAGATGAGATTCATTTTACTTTCCTCTGTAAATGTTATGAAAGAGAAATGACTGAATTATTAGGAGGCATTACTTCTCCAGCAAATTCTTCAGTTGGTAACCAAATGGACTTTTTGTGAAAAAATCACCAGAAAGATTCGTCATTTTAATATAGTAGACCACTGTAAGCACATTGTCATGAGCTGTGTTCTGCGCGTACAACCTGGTCCTTTATATTTATATTAGAGTTGAAGATAGCCCATTTAAAATACAATTTGATATACGTGTACCTTTCACTATAAATAAAGAACTGAGCTAAACTATTTGCAGGCGCTATTCAAGAACGGTTGAAGGTTCGGATCAATTCTCCCGATGCAAAGGTCCCACACACAGGGCAAGCCATGGTAGCCATCGCAGGTATCTGGGGCGATATTCTCTCTGAGAATTGGGACTACAAAGATGCTACGGTGTTTTGCAGAATGCTGGGATATGCGTGGTGAGCGAATCATAGTAACTACCTCATCTGCGCATGCTTGTCTGTTTACAGCGATGTGAATGTGGATGTTTGTAAAGAGCAATCATATCCGTGTTTCTGGGATAATGATCACCTCACCCCGTTGATGAGAATTCCCAGTTGTAAGCCCGCACCAAATTTCCGTTTTCCCAGCAGTGTAAAATCAATTCTGCAACAACGACTGCGTGTTCGGCAATGCCATATTCTAAACGTTGAACAGTTCGAACTGAAGCTTTCTTTCGTACCCAGTTGCGGCCTCCATGGTACCTCTGCTATTTTTGGCCTAGCTGTTGTGCTGTGAAGCTGTAACTTCAAAGACGTCGTTGACAATCCAATTGATCAACTGCCTTACTGATAGATAACCCATGTTATCATGACTAATTCACAATAAGATATTGCAAATACAACGTCGGTTTGTAGAGTGCAATATCTGATCTCTTCTCCCGGTCGCTCACCGACCGCAGTGTCGTGACCTTGTTCAAAATTACTGCGCAACGTGTTGACGTTGTTGCATCATGACTTGAGATCGCGCCGTACTAAACATTTTATCAAACGTCAAACTATTTATGGGGTCAATAAAAAATGTCTCGGAACAAATGAAAACTACTACTGCCGTTTTATAAATTGGACAGTTTTGACTCACGAGGTGAAGATTCTCTACCTATCTCGCGCTTCATAGCCGATCGGTTCATTTAAGTGGCTGATATATGTTATGCTCTAAAGAACAACATAGAAACTACATCGTGTCTTGTTGGTATAGCACACACAAATGATGACTGTTTGACTCTTGCAAGAGTGTGTTTGGTTGAATATAAATTTTCAGCCTAATTTTGGCTATATCAGCCATACCAGGGCTGTGGCCGAGGGTGGAGGCATTATGACCTAGCCTTACTCAAGTTCCTACCCTACCTCAATAATTATGAGCTGGCACTCCGAGATGTTACAGCATATCATATGCGGGTTAATTTGAGTATTTTTTCCCCATACTAAAAATTCAAAATGACGAACAAGAGGGTGCGACTCAAAAGTCGTTCTCCGTCAAATGTGTTGCCTTTTAAATCATGGAGTGTTCAAAATAAATTTGTTTATATCAGAGAATTAAATCATAATTTATTATGTAGTTTATCGGGAGAAAATGACATGAATACAAAAAAAAATTCGAATTTTTTTTTTTAGAATATGACGTCACAGTGACATCATCAGAGCATTCATCTTGGATTCCTTGTAGAACTTGACACCAATATATATATATTGTGGGAATTTTCATCACCTAGCCCACGGAATACCAACACTATTTCTAGAGCGGGAGGGCAGGGGGTGCGAAATGGCCCAACTTCAGGCAACAGTACATCCCAAATCGCCCAGGCCAGAGAGGGTTAATATATAAACACGCTTATTGTCTGTCGATCGTTGATGCCAATTGCTAACGATTGGTATCTGCTGAATGTGTGATCTGATGGCCATAAGTAATTAATAAAATAACCTGCTGTATTGAAGTAATATCCATTTAACATCTTGTATCAGACCATGTGATAATCGGTTCACGAGTGTCCACACCGTGTCTCTTCGAATCATGTGTATGATGTACACTGTGATAATTGGTCCACGAGTGTCAACACCGTGTCTCTTCGAATCATGTGTATGATGTATGTACACTGTGATAATTGGTCCACGAGTGTCCACACCGTGTCTTCGAATCATGTGTATGATGTACACTGTGATAATTGATTCACGAGTGTCCACACCGTGTCTCTTCGAATCATGTGTATGATGTGCACTGTGATAATTGGTTCACGAGTGTCCACACCGTGTCTCTTCGAATCATGTATATGATATACACCATGTCAATTACTATTCCGTATTCCGTCAGCTAAAATAAGACATCAGATTGGCACAAAGGAAATGCTATTGCTTTAAAATATTCACTAAAAACTATACTACCTAAAATTGCATAGGCATTATTCACCCTGACCATATGGGACATGTGCTTGTCCCGTTTAATTCGGCTTCTAATGCATGCATACATGAATATCAACGCTGCTGGGCATTTATAGTACATGGCAATAAATGTCTGAATATGACAAACCTTAATCATAGACATATTCATACTTCTTTGTGTATACTATTCCCTTTTCCGTCACCACCAAGATCGTTCGATTTCGCAAACAACATTTTATGTGAAATATTTTTTATCAAGGGGCGGACCAGTCTACGATGGAAAGCTGTTTAAGAACTGGAATACTCCAACGCTCTTCACGAAAGTCAATTGTACGGGAGAAGAAAACTCACTTGCTGAATGCATTACAGACTGGTATGGCGTTAAACAGAGGAGTCACATGAAAACAGCGTTTGCGACATGTCTGAATAGTAAGTTCAAATCCAATTAGAAAAGATGTAAAAGGAGCAAGATTCAGCACACACTCAAAAAGAGATATAGGTGTATGAAATATGTAGAAGATCTTCAATCTTTTTTCTATACTATGACGTGTCGTGAAGAATCAAGATCCACAATCACGGCTAAAGTTTAAGACTTTTGCGCCAAATTGAAGGAAAGTTATGTATCATACGCACTGCTTTGTGATAGGCATAATGATCAAGTTCTTCCAATAATTAGGCATCCCTGGTAATGCCTTATGTGTTTGTCATTTTCGTCTTTCTTCCGCTTCCGCTTCTGTTTCCGCTCACTTTTCGTTTCCGTCGGATAACGTTTGAATGCCTTTGTCAATCATTTTCAGATTTGTGGTGGACATTGGTCCTGTCTAGTGGAAGAAACCTGTTGTTTTTCAGTGCTGTCCGAAACCGGGAACTGGGTTTTTATCGACAAATCTCCATTGTACGCCAATTTCCTTTTTGTTCAAACTTTTCCGTCGGATAGCTTCCGAATGCCATCTTCAATCATCTTCTAATTTGTAGTGCATATTGCTCCTGTCTAGGGGAGTACACATATTGTTTTTCATCTGCACAAGTCCAGGTAATCCCTAAATCCTCACAGAGGGTTTACCTGGATCTTTTTGGCTATTCGGATGAGTTCTCGAGTCGTTACGTTTATCACAGAATCTCGTACATTTCATTGTTTTGAATTAGCGCGTCGGTATCGGAAACCTGCGGTTTTCGCTTCGACACCCGATGTCGATTTCAGCCTAACTTCAAAGGTAGTCTGGCCGGCGATAAAATTCAAACCAGTCAAAACTCAAACCTCGCTGCGGATTGGCCTGATGAGCGGCTTTAGCGCGCTTACTAATTGGTTCGGTCCAGCGGAAACCCCTCGAGCTATTTATATTCAAAACTGCTATCGGTAACTAACCAAGCCAGTATACACTCTTACCCCAGAAGGTGTAAATTACACCTCTACGGGGTGTAAATGGCTTGTCCCAGGGCTAACACCCTTTTGGGTGTGAATTAACACCCTCTCCAAAAGGTGTAAATTTACACCTTCTCGAAAAGGTGTTAAGTTACACCTTTTTTGCTCACATTACACCTTCCATGGGTGTTCATTCACACCTTCTGAATAAAATTTGCACCTCCCAGACAAATTTATGAGCATATTTTTGTTGAGAACCCAGCATCCCATGAGTGTTCATTTACACCTTTTGTCAAGAACTAAACCTTTCAGTGGTGTTAATTTACACCTTCTCAACTGAATTACACCTTCTTTGGGTGTTAATTCACACCTTTTGGGCAAATTTGAATCATCTAGGGGTGCTAAAATACACCTTATTAGTAAGAATTACACCTTTTATTGGTGTTAATGTACACCTTTTGACCGCGATTACACCCTCTTGGGTGTTTATTTACACCTTTTCACCAAAACTAAACCTTCTAGAGGTGCTAAAATACACCTTCTGGAGACGATTCCATCTTCCAGGGGTGTTAAAACACACCCATTTCGTGAGAATTACACCTTCAAAAGGTGTTAATTTACACCTTTTAGTGAGAATTAGTGGTGTTCGTACCATCCAGTAATGGCTCTTGGTTGAGGTACACAATAAGAACATTAACACAAAATATATGCATGATATATTTTATTAGGGAAATCACAAAACGCACATTTACATTGGTCATTTCATGTTAACCCTCCCTGATATCATAGTTCACTCTCAATCCCTGGAAGCACAAAGTTCAAACGATTAAAACTACAAGCATCCCCACCCAACCTAAATTGAGCACGTTATGTTCATGTAACTTATGCCTTCAACTTTCACCAACTCTCATGGAATACTTTTGTACATAACCTTCTGGGGTGCCTCGGCATCAAAAACTCTCAGAGAGAGTAGGGTAAAACAGGTAACAAAAATGGCCATCAATAATTCCCCGCCTTTGAGCTGTGGAAGGGTCTGTTTGCTTTGCTTTTCAAGTGTCCAGGTGGCGTCTGTATCAAAGGCTGTCAGAGCAAAGTCCAATGGCTCGACCGAGGGTAGGTGTTCTGCTGCTAGGCCCGATCCTACAACCAGTAAGAACCACAGCTGATAAACTAATCCCACAATGTAAATGTTACTCATCACTTGATGCATTAAAGTTCCATTTTTGTTAACTGGGAATATACACAGAAACAAATTGTAAATATATGTTTTAAAATGTCAATCCCAACAAAGTAGTCGAACCCGGGCACCCTCATTGATCCACCCTCATTACCTTCCGATACAGACCGGTACTAAAAACATACAGACCGATACCTAAGTATAATTGATTACGACTTTGAGAATACATAATTTGTACTTTGTGGGATTTTCTCATAAAAAACGATCGTTTATAGCGCAAAACCGTATCGCATTTAGCTGCGCCCGTTACGTTAGGAAGCGCGTCGCACGGCCGAATCGCACGATCAATTCGCCCGCCAGACTCGCCCAGCGCCCCGACCTGCAGCTTCAAATTCTCCTGATATATATTACACATACTTGATATTATAGGAGCATATTGAGCACAAATAAAGTTGAATGGAACAAGTGTTTCGGGTTTATTCGAGTTATTTCAGTAAAATAACGTATCAATTCACAATGTTCATTGTTTCGATTTCTTTAACATTTCTTTCAAATTCTTCCTCCTTCTGTATGCAATCACTGGGTTTCTCCAGACTTTCGTTGTGTGTGATTCACATGATTTGATAAAATGTCAATATTTCAACAGGATTTTCCTTTATATATTTCATCTCTGTGTGGTAGGTGGGAATGAAACGGATGGATCTTTTCTTCAGTTTTTTTACTTTCTTTTTTTCTTACTGTTACCGCCCGAACTGTGAAATAGAAATATCCCATTCTCCGCCCATAAATATAGATTTTTATTGCCTTCTGTCACTTCCTGTACCGTAATTTGTCATTTCGTGTCTGATAAATTTCATACAATATTGGGTCATATTAATAATAATACTAATATATTAATAATATTAATTATATTAATATTAATACTGGTATCACTGCTGCTCATGAAAAACGAGCTCTTTGTTCCAATTCGTGGAATCTGCTCTTGCATAAACACACCGGCCGAACCGGTCCGCTGGGAGTGCATGGAAGGTGCTAGACGACACAGGTGGGTGAATCGGCCGTGTTCCGCTCCCCGTAGGGCCTAGCGGGAAGCTGATTGCCACACCGTTTTACGCTTTCAACAACTGTTTTCACAAGCAAATACCACAAACTACCAATTATGTCTTCTAGAGGCCGTAATCTAGTATAGGTCTGTCCTTTATAATTATCGGTCTGTATCGGTCTCTTATTTAGTGCCACCCGTCGAACCCAGCTCATGTAACTGAATCAAAATTTACATTCTTTGGAAAAGAAACAAAACTACGGTAATCAGACTGTAAGAAAGTTGACTCACATAGTTGATCGTTCATGTTGAAAATGCATTTCCACGGTGTCACTTGGACCAGTGCCTGTGCTCTCCTGAAATGGGGAAAAATATTAATTTTTCAACTGCGATTTAAAGACGCACATAAGTAACTGGCTATATCCTGCGTAGCCTGCATAGAAACAGGGTGAATCAAATATACATGTATCCATATATTCATTGAACTGGAACGATTGATCACAGTGTAGCTACAAAACCAGAAGTGAATAATAATTATAAGACTTATTAAAATTAGCAACGGTTCAGGTCAGATTTCACAATACTAGGATATTTCATTAGTTCTGCCATAATTAATTATTATATTTTCATGGTCTGTGAATAACAGTGATTCACCCCCAAACAATGCTTTGTGGCACGAATACATTGGGTATCAATGGAGAACACGAATCGTTGATACCTTCTTATCAGTACGCTCTGGGACATTGTGAAATGCTCAATCTGTTGTCGTATTCTGTAATATCTGGATTTCGAACTTTTCCGGTATCTCATCGTGGTGCCCGATGTCTATGAACTCTTCAAAATCAGCATCATACAACTGGAAAATAAATAAATCACATTTAACTAAGTGGCAAACAATTTATCAGTCAATCTGTCTCATATAGCTACGAAAATAAGCCGTCATATACCCACGAAACTAAGTCGTAGGGGTTGAAGAGAACCTACAAGAACCGATCCTCCAGTCCAGCCCGGCTCTTTTTAAACATCATATAATTCTGGTTTCATATTAGTAAAATTATATGGGTAAATAGTAAGGGTAAATAATACCTCAAAATATCCCAAACGTTCCATGATGTTCCAAGTGGCTGGGCGTTTTTTAACTATTCCTATTCCACTGCGTACTAAAATTCACTATAAGTACTGCATTGAACTGAGCAAAGCTATCACTGAAAAAATTTATGCCGCCATTTTGGATTCGCATTCATTGAATGAACTCCCAGTTTTATGCGAGCTGTACATTTTGGAGCACATTTTCAACAGTGACGTGTTCGAGGTAGTTGCACTCCTATCTAATGAAGATAATACTTACAAATATGTGTGACTATAGTGGGCTAAATCGACACGATTTCGCAAAGTTTGAAACAAGCCTTCTCGAAGAAAATCAAACCGCCCTCCATTTTCTCCCACGTGATCCTTGTGAGCATGCGCATTGACTAGTATCATTTATAATCTGGTTGCCGAACACTATGGCATAGGGTAACAAGCACCTCCATAATCAGGGCACCAGGCTAACCAGTTCTGACTCTCATATAGGGGCCTACTATTGATGAGATTTAAATAGAATTTCTATATTTTCAAGCGTCACTAAGTTGATTGGGTCAAACAATATCTCTGAGCAGATTATATTAATCAAATTTCGCCGAAGTGTATGTTATCATAGCACCGTATTTTCCCGCATGTATGTTGATTCAACAAAGTTTCGAGCTTGTTCTGTTCTGTCGGCAAAAGTTGAATGAAATACCGAGAGCAACAGAAAATACTCAACCGAGTCACATTTTTAGCATAGTTGAACTATGTTTCGATCAGCTGTTCCGACAGTATAAAAATATATTCTCCGTTATAAATTGTCTGTAAGATGTAACATTTTCTTCAGCCTCTAAATACATACATATTTACATGCATCTCCCTTCTCCGACCTGGGTTCACAGAGGCAATTATATTGTACAAATATGAAAAATGGCATATTTACCTGGAAGGTTACGTCGTTAATGCCAATTAGATCAGCTAAGGTAGCATTCTGTGAAATATGATCTTCAAGGTCCGACAGGCTGGGAGTTGCAAAAGGTAAAGCGATTTTCTTTCGGTTCTTCCCGATCAACAGCGGGCAAGTCGCCATCTCGCAGAAAGTCCACTTTGATGGACAGAACAGCACCGAACGAGCGACGTGAAAAAAACCCGGCTGTACGTAATTTATCCTAATATATGTTTGTTTGGAAGTAATATCGCGTGTGCATATATTGGAAATGGTGGACAGCATGATTGGTTGAAATTGTAGTTTAAGAGCCGCTTCCCATACGGATTTCGCGGCCCATCAACTCAATATTATATTTAAACTTCACGGTACGTGTTGTTAATTTAAGATCTTTTGCAGTGCTAAATATTAAAACAAATAACAGCATGAGAAGCGGAGCCATGCTTATTTACAAATTAATGAACAATAGAAGCG
Source organism: Hanleya hanleyi (assembly GCA_036873755.1). Classification (NCBI taxonomy): domain Eukaryota; kingdom Metazoa; phylum Mollusca; class Polyplacophora; order Lepidopleurida; family Hanleyidae; genus Hanleya; species Hanleya hanleyi. Next base: position 20,928 of record JAVTVY010053314.1, read on the forward strand.
ATGCATATATTGTTAGGCATCGGCAGAATAAACTAAAAAACTAATTGAGCAATAGAATCATCACCGATACGTACAATTTAACCAAAGATTGGCGTTAGCGTCAAAGGGATATGAGACAAAGGCAGGCCGCGGATTATGATTTTGGTGTGTCAAAAGGGGCCGGAGAGGATGGTAACCATTGCTTTATCAAGTAATAATTTGTGACGATAATCGCGCAATTGTTAATGGATAACATGCACAACAAGCTGTCATGATTATCACTTCGAACCGTTGAGTCTCTTTCACACCTTCCTGTCTCAGTGGATCAATCAAAGCCCATAATTTTACAATTTCCGTTTTATTCACTGCTTATTGTGCAAATCCCCCATTGGAATGAAGTTCAAAATCACTTTATCTGATAGCTGAGCAATTATCAGCACTGTAGATATCGATCTGATAACTTCTTACATTGGTCGACAAACAACGTGCTATTGTCGACTCTGCATGATACATAACATTCACTATATAATGTTGATATTCAAAACCTCAGAACGCCCCCCCCCCCTACCACTATGTAGTGTTGGGCCCAACCTTGAGCGAAACACTTGAGCGACTGTTCAATATTCACTCCCTCGTGAAACTGACGGGAGGATTGACTCTTATGGTCTGCAGCTCGTTTTTTGTAATATTTCCTTCAGAATTTTTGCTCAAATGTTGGAGAGACTGGTCAAATTGTTAGATCCATTGATTTAGTTTTGTGTAAAAAGTTGGGGTGCTTGAAAATGTTGATGGTTTACCGAAAGCATGACAAGGAAATACATTTCTGCAACATAGAAATTAAGTTCCAAATGTGTATGGAAAATTAAGTATTTACACCTTCTTAACACCTTCCAATAAATTTACACCTTTACGGGTGTAAAAGCAGGGTTAGAATCAATCTTCATACATTTGCACCTTTTCTACACCTTATTCACACCTCCTAAGGGTGTAAACATGAACCCAGAAGGTGTAAACGTTTGATTTACACCTTTTTTACACCTTTTTTACACCTTCTGAGGTTAGAGTGCACACTTGGATCCACTCCGTGGATTATCGCAGGCATTCTGCAAGAAAGGGGAACAACGATGGGGCTAATTAAAGACTCGAAACGCTCTGATCAGAAAAAAAAGATCCAGTCCCAAAGTGTATGCCATGCCGCGAAGAACTCGTTGAAACTTATTCTGATCGACTGTATAGATTTTTAGAATGTGAGGGATTCTTTTTTTCTCCTTGTTATTGCCTTGTTTTTGTTGAAATGCTTGGAATTTTGTTTGATTGTCGCTGTATAGCTGAAATAACGCTGGAGGCGACGTTAATCCTTAATTCTCTCTATCTCTCGGTGGTTTTAGGAATCCGTTTGGCGCCGAACTGAGCAAATCATATAGCTTAGGTTGATGAAGTCACTAACTACGCCTTCTGTATGGATGGTTAGGATCAACTATCGAATATAGAATGGTCAAGGAAATAGAAACTAAATCAATATGACAACGAAGCAAAAAGACCAAATTATAGACAAGTTGAGCTAGAATTCGATAAGACAATCAAATTATAGACAAGTTGAGCTAGAATTCGATAAGACAATTACATATATGCATTTTACGTTGTGTGTATGTTTTAATGTGTTGAATTACTGAGTTATCAGCTTGAATACTTAGAATTTTGTTTGATCGTCACAATATAAGTGAAATATTGCTGAACGCGACTTCAAACCCTAATTCTCTCACCTACATTCCAACTGATATGGAATTTCCTAACAAATCTTCGAAACTGGATACCAACAAAAAAACAATTTAGTTTTGTCGCTTACGGAAAGTTCGCATGCAGCTGTATGAATTTAAAGATTGAAAGCGAGTCTTTTTATCAAGCAACTACTTTGGATCTGTTTAGTCTAGTAAATGAATATTGTATTTTAGGTTATTTGACAGCAATCGGTTTGTTGTAGAAGTTTTAGCAGGTCTTAGTGTGTGTACATGTTTTTGGTGTGTTTTGTTGATTATTTTCGGATTGCTGGGTCGTTGCCTTGTTCTTGTTGAAATAATCTACTCCGCTATATAGCAATATTGCTGAACACACTCGCATGCAAAAATGTCGCGTAAATTTTAATGTATGTGCATGTCTTTTGGTGCGTTGTGTTCATTACTTCGGGATTGCTGGGTAGTTGGCTAGTTTTGTCGCTTACGTAAAGGTCGCATGCAGCTGAATAAATTTTAAGATTGTAAGAGTCTTTGTAACAATCAGCTACTTTAGATCTGTTTAGTCTGGGAAATAGAGACTGTATTTTAGGTTATTTGAAAGAAATCGGTTTGTTGTAGAAGTTTAAATGTATGTACATGTTTTTGGTGTGTTGTGTTTTGCTGGGTTATTGCCTTGCTTTTGTTGAAGTAATTATTGTCGCTCTTATTTCACTCTTTCACTCATGCAGAAATGTCGCGTGTTGAAATGTTGTGGACTTCGTCGACTGCATAGATTTTCTGATTGAAGAGATTCTTTTTATCGAGCGACTACTATTGGAAGATATTTTTAGTCGGGTTAGGGAGGACTATCTTGGGTTATTTGAGAGAGATCGGTTTGTTGCATAAGTTTTAATGTGCTGGATTACTAAGTTATTGGCTTGAGTACTTAGATATGTACAAATTTTTGTTGTGTTGTGTTGATTACGTCTGGGTTGCTGGTTTATTGACTTGTTTTTGTTGGAATACCTAGAATATTGATTGATCGTCGCAAAATAGCAATATTGCTGAAGGCGACGTTAAACCTTAATTCACTCTCTCTCTCGTGCAGAAATGTCGCGTGTTGAAATGGTGTGGACTTCGTGGGGAAAGGGCGGGGGTATGTATACATTGTAGTGCATACAGCACATAAGGTCTCCAAAATGTCTGATCTCTGCACATTTGAAATGACATCATGTTCCACAGATGCTACACTGCACCACGGTCGATTGATGCCGGGCCTGTTGTAGCCTGGGAAATCGCGCGTTGTGCACTGTGATGGCGTTTTTTTGTACAATGTGAACCCGCATTGGTTACGGTCACATTTGGCCCCCTCCAAATATGACTGCCGAACCCCCGTTCTGGGGCCCCAGTGTTTTCCGAGTCTCTTCACATTACACGCAATCGATATCCAATCACTATTGGCTGCCATTTTGACTGGAATCACAGAACCGCAGAAACAGAAAAATACATACCGACTGCATAACGCGCATTCAACATATTTTTTCATCGGGTTTGCATGTTCTTAGGTCAACATACTTGGCCCCACGCCGTTGATAAGTGTTTTCTAGCGGTTTCTTCACATTACACTCAATCGATATCCAATCAATATTGCCTGCCATTTTGACTGAAATCAGAGAACCGCAGAAACTGAAAAATACATACTGTCTGAATAATGCGCATTGGACAATTTTTTCATCTGGTTTGCATGTTCCTGGTGCAACATGTATTCACCCCGTTGATGATCGCAAAGGCATTCTATAAGAAAGGGGAGCAGTGTTGGATCTTACTATAGACACAAAACACTCTGATCATAAAAGGGAACCAGTCCCAAGGTGTACGCCATGCCGCGAAGAACTCAGTGAAGCTTATTCTGATCGACTGTATAGATTTTTAGATAGTGAGAGATTCTTTTTATCTCCTTGTTATTGTCTTCATTTTATTGAAATGCTTGGAATTTTGTTTGATTGTCGCTATATAGCTGAAATATTGTTGAACGCGACGTTAATCCTTAATTCTCTCTCTCTCTGTTGGTGGTTGTAGTCACCCGTACTATACTGAGCAAAAATCATATAGGACGACGATGTCACTAACTCCATCTTCTGTATGGTTAGGACCAACTGTCGAATATAGAATGGCCAGGGAAACAGGAACTAAATCAATATGAAAATGAAGAAAAAATACCAAATTAGACACGTTGAGCTAGAATTCGATAAGACTAATTTCATAATGCATTTTACGTTGTGTGTGTGTTTTAATGTGTTGCATTACTAAATTATTAACTTGATGAATATTATATGACTAGATTTGATCAACAAATTCTTACGATCTTTGAAAGAAATCGGTTTGTTGTATAAGTTTTAATGTATGTGCATGTCTTTTGGTATGTTGTGTTGATTACGTCTGGATTGCTAGGTTGTTGAATTGGTTTTATTAGAACACTTAGAATTTTGTTTGATCATCGCGATATACCTGAAATATTGCTGAACGCGACATTAAACCTTAATTCTCTCTGTTATTGCTGAACGCGACATTAGACCTTAATTCTCTGTCTGTTAGTGCACACCCAAGTTTCCCTCCTCCCTTGGTTCTCAACATCCAGCCAACAGCCAACTTTAAATGACAAGGACAAACGTGCTACAAGAAATTGTTCTTGAATATTTATGAATTATCGCTGCAATATATCACAAAACTGCGTTCGAATCACTCAAATCCTGCATATAACTGTGTTTTAATTTGGATAGTAATATTCCAGTGGGACCTGCATATGGCGTATACATATCTCGCTTAGCAGCATTTGCTAGATCCTGTGTTAAATGTGATGATTTTAATCAACGTCACAAAACATTGTTGCAGAAACTTATAAAACAGGGCTATTCCACCAAGCGCCTCCACTCAAAGTTTCTCAAATTTGGCGATACATATCGCATGCTGATAGCAAAATACGAATGTAGCGTGCAAGATCCGTTTCGTAACTTGTGTCTAATTCCGCTTAACCCGGGGCTAGGGGCCGTATGAACCCATGTACTTCAAGATCCTCATGGTACTCATATGAACAGTCACAATCAAGGCGTGACTGAGATACATCTTTTTTTTTTAGATGACGACTCTATAACGAATATTATGGATTATGAATACTGATCAGCGATACGGATTTGATATTTTTGGAACATCATGATGTCTTGCCGGCATCATTGAAAACTGTTGACCGGTTCTCTCTTGCAGGAAACAAGCCTATGTTTATGTATACTATGATTGTCTTTTTGAATTTGGTGGTAATACTGTTATGTGGAAAATGGAATAGGTCTTTGGATTATAGACGCGGATATTCTCTAATGGACGACGACTGGATTATGAATGACGGACTAGACGCTTGCAATTCAACCCTGAGTACGCAGATTTATATTCGCTAAAACCCTCGATTATTCCACCTCTTGGAATCCGTATGAAACCACACCTTGTAGCAGCTGGTATTAAAGTTAGTCAGATTTTACCTAACGAGCTCTTGCCAACTCCACACTGGCAGTAAGCCACACCAGAAGTAGATATTTCACTGACTAAATATAAAAAGGCAGACACGAGCCAGCTCGTGTATACTCAGGAATTCGGTCTACTGAGAGAGAAATACAGTTCACATCAGGCTATTTATACAGATGGTTCTAAAGATGGTGAGAGAGTAGCATGTGCTACTATCTTTAGTCCCAAAACTAAAACGTATCGACTGCCAGGTAAAAGTTCCATATTTACTGCAGAAGCAAAAACTCTATTATCTGCTTTAGAAGGTATTGGGTCCACTAGAAGGAAAAAATATGTCATATTCTTAGATTCACTGTCATTCCACTCATCCCACCATCTTGGAAATTCTACAATTATATGACACCAGATTTGATCAACAGATAGATATTGTGTTTTGTTGGGTGCCTAGTCACGTTCACATCAAAGGCAACACTGAAGCTGATAGACTAGCTAAGGCAGCTTTAGATGGAGAAGTTGACCCTGTTGGTCTCCCATACAGCGATTTCAGACCATCTATCTGCGCATATGTAAGAAGGCTGTTTCAATCGCTATGGGATACTATGAATAATAACAAACTTCACGAGTTCAAAAAAACGGTTGGTTATACTCAACTGAACAGTCATAAACGCTTCGACCAGGCCATGATTAGACGATGTAGGATCGTCACACGATTAACTCATGAATATTTACTAAAACAGGAGCCGATTCCAAGGTGTATACCTTGCCATGAAGATCTGACGGTGAAACATATTCTCCTGGACTGCATAGATTTTAAAACTGTAAGAGATACTTTTTAT
>JAVTVY010053315.1:0-25655 GCA_036873755.1 Hanleya hanleyi
GTCTTCAAGCGAACCTATAAAATGATAACTTCTTCAAATGCACCAAAGGGTCATTTTATTGCGAGAAATAATTCAGACTATCCCTGGAATAATGTTGTATCCTTGGCATACATTCAGTCAACTTATATGGACACTTTCGTGCGTATACACAATTATCACCACACCTTCATCGTGCAAGAAGTCGAACCCAAAATCCTCCCATCACATTTGTGAAGAGGAAATCTGATCAGACAACTGAACGCCTCTCCTTTATTGTCCTCGTATAGCCCTCTTGGTACTCTAGGTCGCAGGGTTGTCGTGTGCTACTTTAACTTCTCTATCTTGCCAACAATTGCTGTGTCTTTGGAAGGTATCCTGTGAGAGTCTTTTAAAAACAGATTTTTAAATCCCAGAATTAATTTCAGCAGCTGAACCACAAACAACACTGATGTGAGAAACTGGGCCGCGCAGTGATGACAAGGCACATTTAAGCTTTGAGCCAGAAGCAATTAGTTACATTTCTAACAGAACCAGCCAATATCACGATCAGTGAATTAGCATGCTTTTTGACAGGAACATCACGATATTTGGCGCCAACAAGTGACGTTCGACGCGGAAATTCACCTTACCGAGGAATAATCAACGAACACAATGTTCCCGGAGACAGTCGTCAAATTCGGGAAGATAACCATTGTCATTAAATTCAGAGAAAATTCTCTTCTGCATTGTATTGAGGTTTCCTGAAGTGTGTATAGATTAGTGATATAATTTATGTGGTGAAATACTACAACTGTTTCGATGAGCTTGATTCACAGAACCATCAAACTGATTCACCAGAAATTCCATCTTGTGTCCATCCATAGGATATGTGGTGCAATTTGGTCTCCTCGTTTTTGGCCGCCATGAGACGACGGATGGAGTGCCAACAATGTAATGTTTAATGATAATTAATATGTGTTCGTGAAATTGTTTTGTATGCAGTTGTCATTAGCCCTTGTGGTATGATTGTGCAATGAACTTGAAACTTGTAAAGACGAATTTGGCTCTGGACTGGCTTTATATGCAACAGAAACAAAGGGGTGCTGCTTTTACCACGAAATTGACGATATTACACAAATACCCCAGTTGAGATGCTGTCCATACAGAACCGGAGAATTAACCCTGTGCCACATTATTACTCTGAGTATACAAGAATATAACGTGTTTTCTATGATAATTGAAAATCTTCTTTCGTATGTACATGTGATATTTCATTTTTGGCAATTCAACCTCACCTCATGACGGCCAAATCCTACTTTTCCTACTGCACCAACGACGGCTGTCTTTGTTAACAAGGTACCAACCATCAACCCGGCGACATGATTAATGAATCCAGATTATAAACCACATCTCAATTTCAACTAGTTTAATGAGTAGGATGATCTTCCCGCCCTCCCCTACACAAATAATTCGAATTCAAATATAAACATATCGTTGGATGGGAATGTTTCCGAGAACATGGAATGCAAAGCAAGACATTTTATGATGATCAATATCTTCATTACATAACAGAATCTATTACTAAAACATAACAATTTCAATAATAACAAGGAGTTCACGTTGATTTGGCTTCCACCAAGTGATTTATCATTGCACAGAATAAAGCATTTACTTACAATAAATGTCATATTAAATAATGACATTTCGTTACTGATTTGCAACTGTGTTTTACTCTTGTAGGCACATGCTCCGCTAAAATCTATCCATGACATCAGTGTTGAACGAACGTCTCCAGAATTTTCACTGCAGGTAAATTATCAATTAGTGTGATTGATCCCATAAATCGATCACATGAAAAAATAATATTCCAACTTTAATATGAGCTTTGTTGGATAGATCTGGTTGTATGAAGAACGGCCTTAGGAAGCAGGAAGCATGGTTTCAGTGTGCTCATCAGATCTCAACAAATACGGGCATATTTTAAACCAGCGTTGGTATGTTTATCTGTAAGACTCACGCATCAATCTGTGTGAAGGGAGTTGGCTCCCATGTGCAGTTTTCCATGATTTTCGGGAATGTATCAAATACACCGACAGATAAAACTATACTGATCGAGTCAGTCATTGCAAACATTTGAAAAACAGTGATGGGAACAATTGATCGTAACAGTTCTGGGGGCATCAGGGAAAGATTTTAGATCAGAATACCTGCTTCCTGCCTCCTCCGCTTCCAAATAAAAGATGGCAACTCAGACTATCGTAACCATACCTCAGTCAACATTTGCATTGAATCCACCAAAGAACTGGAATGATATAAGGGCATGCATTTACCACGTTTGTTAGTCCGGTGGCTTAAGGTCAAGATCGTGACCGACCGGAATCAAGCACCATATTTTGCACAGCGGGTGATTTGGGCATAAGGAATGATCTCAGAATGGGTACCTATTTCTACAGTAGGTGAAAGGCCCTTAATTTGCATAAATCCAATATAGCCGCCATAATATATACAGTAGTCGCTTGTTGGCCACTATTTGACAACTTGAATCGACTTTTTCCAGTTTCAAAAAGGGTTTTGATATTGGGCACTTGGAAAACTGCTTTTATTGTCTCGCGTAATCGTTCATCTCCTATGCAAAACCCTGCAATCGTAGAAACTAAATTAGACAAGGAGTTTTCGAACGGTCGCGTTGCTGGTCCCTTCTCAACCTCTCCTATTGACAATATGATTTGCTCTCCATTAGTCTACAAAAAGGAGTCTAATACTTTTAGGGGCTCTCTGTGGCTGAGCGATCCAATGTGCATCGCTGGTGATCGCTAGCCTCACACCGCTGAACCGGCACGGTTTCGAGTCTCGCTGGTGCATGTATGAAAAATTGCCAGTTACTTGCCAACGGTGGTTCCCTTGTGGTATTCTGGCTTTCTCCACAATTAAAATTGGCTGTTACCATATGAGTGAAATAACCTTGAGAGTGACAATAAACCAAAGTCTCCCTAATACCTCTAGGGTGATATTCGATTTCTCTTACCCTGGAAAATCTGCAGTGTCTAATAACGGTGCGATTCCACAGGATGAGACATTAGATATCGCGATTGCTGTAGTTCAAATACATAGCTCACAAAGCTGGGGCGGCAAGAATTTTTAGGACCGGTGCCTCTCGCTGGGAGGCTCTACACACTGTAAAATATTTGATAGCTTAAGTCGTTCTCTGCAATCGGTTATGGCTACAAAATTTGGCATATCAGAGGTGACAAACACACTGGAAGACTTCATGTTCGTCGATACAGACAACGCTAGCTACTGTTCCATAGCCCGTAACACTTTCATTCACTTGTGTGAGTATTTGGGCATTCTAATCAAACATGTTAAGATTTACTACCCATCAACTACTATGGTTATGCATGGGATTCAACTGGACTCCACAACTATGCAAGCATCATTTCCAGAAGACAAAATTCATAAACTGAAAAGCATGCTGGGTGAATTCTCGCACCGCAATGAGGTAACCCTTGTGGAACTGTAGTCTCTCATTGGCTAGCTCACTTTTGCCTGTGAAGACGTGGTGCCCAGCAGGGCATTTTCTCTGCTGTCTGATAGACATTAACAAGAGGTGTATCACAGGCTCACCATCAACAAAAAATAGAGTCGTTATTAATATCCAGCTTGTATTCCTGAGGTTTTACTTTTCTTTCTCCAAATTGGGTATCAACTGATGTAATCAAACCAGATGAAACTGTTTTCCGCCGCTGCTGGCACCTTGGGTTTGGCGCTGTTTTTGGGTTCTCGTGGATAGCCCAATACTGGCCAACACATCTTGCCGACTTACATATCAAGGAGCTTTTCCCGTCGTGCTTGCTGTCGAAATTTGGGGCCACAAACTGGCAAATCACAACGTTCTCTTTCTTTCTGACAATATGGCCATGGTTGAAATAATCAATCACCAGTCTTTCATTGCTGATGAATTTAGTGTGTCAGTTAGTAGTTGCCTGCCTTCGACATAACATTCTGTTCAGATCAAAACATATTTTGGAACAAACTAATATTATTCCTGACAAGCTCTCGGGATTACAATTTCACGAAGCTCTGTGTCTAGCCCCTTGGCTCAACTGCTCGTCGGACCCAATACCCTGCCTAGAGTTCTTTTGACCGCGTCCATTGCTGAATCTTCCTTGAAAGTATACAAGCGCGCGCATGACGCGTATATAGAGATTTTCTCAATAACACTGGTCAGTGTACCACTAAAACATCCCCCGTCTCATCGGCAGTTAGTTTCCTTGAAAGCATTCTTGCATTTACACAAGTATTCGCCCTCCACAGCATAAAAATTCGTATCGGCTATCAGTTTATGTGCACCATATGGCTGCAGTAAACGACCCTGTGCAGTTATTTCTGGCCAAAAAGCTACTTACCCGCATGGGTTCAAATTTACACCGTCAGCAATGTTCTTGTTAGCATTTCATGCATTCTTACATGTAAGTGAATTGACAGCTCGTTCAGAACAAGACAGCAATATCAACGTTCTTCAATTCGACGATGTCTCTTTCTCCGATCAATGTGGCCCGTTACAAGGCATGGACATTATTATCCGTAACTTCAAACACAACATATCCCATAAACCAGTTCATTTGTTTATATCATCGTATACTGATCATATTAAATATTGTCCATTCGAGCATTACGTGCTTATGTTCGGTTACATATTTCACATCCGAAGACGGGCCAATCCTATTCCAATTTCAAGAAGGCACGTCCGTTACAGCTGCCTATTTATCAGCTGATGTAAACAGTGGAAACTCTTTAATCCGCATCGAGACTCTTTAATCGGCCACAGTTTTCGCATTGGCGCCGACACTTCATATTCAACAGCAGGAATAGTAACATATTCAAAAATGTGTATATGGAAGTCTGATGCTATATAATTTAGAATGACACATTTCACTTGGTGGCTATGCATTGTCTAGTCACGAGCTGCATTGTATGGTAGCTCCAACAAATTTATTTATAAGGATCTGGTCCAACTTGACCCAGTTTGGCCATGATCAGTCAGGAGCTGACGGGCAATCAGTTATATCCGATCATTATCTAATATTCACTGTATACTTAACACGAAGAAAAAAATAAAAAAAACTACCTCAAGCTTTCCACTCGAAAATTCGTCAAAAATTGTTTATTTTTCTGACGTAGCTGTTATGTCGTTATGGCGGCCATCTTGGATTATTTTGCATTTCTCGCTAGACCTTTGCCAACAGTATTAGTGCGGAAATTTTCAGACTCCTACCATATAGGATAATGAATATCTGCTGTTTTAAAATTCGTTGGGGTAAAAATTGCCATTTATAGGCCCGAAATGACCCCGGGCCCCTAATGGGCCACATATTGCCTCCTGGGCCTCGAAATCGGGGGCATCCATTCTGATATTGCTCTCGGTGCCTCTTGACGACACCTGTGCCAAATTTGGTGCTTTATTCCACTCTGTCACGATAAAGTCGAAATCTGGCCTTAAGCCACCGGACTATATTAGGTACCGTAGTTGGTCCATTCAGGTATACACAAGCCATCTCTCTCTGTGTTGCATCCGAACGATAGCAATGTCACCATCAACATTTATCTTGGATTATTTAATTATATTGATAGATGAACATGTTCCTTACCAAATTGACGGGGGAATCAATCGGAGTGACGGCTTTGGACATGTTTGTTATCGACAAACCGACCATACTCACGGTGAGTAGGAAAACATGTACAAAAAATAAAATGGAAAGCTCTCGCTTCTGATCAATTGGGATTACATAACGAGACAGGCCTATTGTGTGGCTGTGCAGGCGCACACGCCGAAACTTGATTATGTTTGTACCATTCAGTTAATAGAATCCAATAAAACTGGATGTACGCATCTAGTACACTATGTGGTTGTCGTATTAGCCGTATTAGCCGTGCGGCCATGTTATACAGCTGCACATATCGTTACCGATGACACGGTTACCATACATGTAGTTTGTATGCTAGCCATATAGGGCTTCCATACTTTAAAATAATTCCATAATAACAAGTTATATTTATTGTTCCAGATTGCTGGTTTGTTCCTGACTTACTTCATCGTGCTCATCCAGTTTCAACAGCCGCCCAGTTCCACAACGCCAGCACCATTGTGGAACTGTACTGGAATTCTCCTCAACGCCACACCATGAAGTTTAACTATATAATATAATACACTGAAACAAGAGAAGACGATATTAGGAAGACGGTCCTGTATTTTCGTACTGCCAAATATTCTATTGTAGTATTTGATTACCCTAGCCTGATATTTGACGGAAAAACTGGTATTATCAAATCTGATGTCTCCATCGTGGTTGAGGTGTGCGACAACGTGTGACACCCGACCACTCATTCCGATATACCAAAGATCCTGACGCGGTTTAGCGCCCTATGTTGTGCAGTTTCAGTCCTGAAATGAAACCTACAAGTAGAAAATAAATTTTCGCTTTTCATGGACAAAAACTATCTGGTTAATGTATGCTCAGTAATTGTGAACTGTCTGGTTAATGTATGCTCAGTAATTGTGAACTATCTGGTTAATGTATGCTCAGTAATTGTGAACTATCTGGTTAATGTATGCTCAGTAATTGTGAACTATCTGGTTAATGTATGCTCAGTAATTGTGAACTGTCTGGTTAATGTATGCTCAGTAATTGGGAACTGTCTGGTTAATGTATGCTCAGTAATTGTGAACTATCTGGTTAATGTATGCTCAGTAATTGTGAACTATCTGGTTAATGTATGCTCAGTAATTGTGAACTGTCTGGTTATTGTATACTCAGTAATTGGGAACTGTCTGGTTAATGTATGCTCAGTAATTGTGAACTATCTGGTTAATGTATGCTCAGTAATTGTGAACTATCTGGTTAATGTATGCTCAGTAATTGGGAACTGTCTGGTTAATGTATGCTCAGTAATTGTGAATCTGGTTAATGTATGCTCAGTAATTGTGAACTATCTGGTTATTGTATACTCAGTAATTCTGGGGAACTGGGTCTTAGAGCTCTTGAAATACCGGTAGTGGATGTGTGCAAAATTATTGATTTCAACGCTAAAACAGCTCATTTTTATCTCTGTTAACATACGAAGCCAGTCCAGAACCAAAAGAATCTTTACACAGAAATAGTTGTCATGTTAAGGTATTTGTTGTCCAGAGACGGTTTTGATGCTGGAGTGGCTTCATATGTTTAAAGATAGAATAATGTAGGCCTACAGTTTCACCTCTGAATTGAAGACTTTTCACAAATACACTACTTTAAGATGTTGTTCTTAATTCAATAACCCGAATACCTAGTGCCCCATAATTACACTGAACCTACAATGAGATATGAAGACTGAAATATTTATTTCGTACTTAATATTTCATTTTGGCAATTAAACTGCATCCCATTGGGATCCAAATCTTCGCCAAACCACGCCAAATTATTGTTTTTGAGAACAAAGAAGCACGATGGTTCGTCTGACAAAGTGGTAGACAGTATACAGACCAGCATATGGAGAATGGATTTATTGCAGATTTACGACTCGGCCTATTGATTTAATGTTTAAAGAAACGTAATGTTTCACTCTAGAAAATGGATATCGGTGTTGACCGAATGCTACTCTGAAGTTGTACAATCAGAATTCAATCATGCTTGTTCATGTAACCATCAAGTATATCATCCTGTGAGGAATTATGCGGATATTAACTCGAACGATGCATATGTGGGTAATAATTGGCCTGCATTCCATCCCATGTTGCTCTGTACACGAGAGGCACACAAAAACATAGCATTGTCATGATTATCGCCATACAAAGAAAACTCACGGATGATCACAAAAAGGTATGACGAAATATAATTATCGGGGATTTTACAATTGTATTAGCTAGCCCAGAGAGCTATATTTATATAATCTTGTAGATCCATTATCAGTACATGCACATTTGAATTATTGGTAGTGATTATTGACCCTTTCTTATTCGTTTCCCCTATTTTTCATGCTATTAAATAGAGAAGGCCAGTAACTCTGAATAAAGAAGGTGTATTCGATATTTCGATCAATCTATTTTGATCACCTTCGGGAAATATGGCCCAAGTCAGCTAGCAGATCATCTATATACATGATATCAGTTTTCATGAACTTCTGATATATGCAAAAGCCGCTGAAAGGAAAAAAAACCAATGTAATACGAAAACCATTTTTACTTTGGATCACACATAATTCAATCAATAGTAATTTCATTTTTTTTTAGTTTTCGCATGGCATCATTGATTGTCTATTCTGAAGTGTGTATATTCTCATGGAATTCTGTCCTGATAGCATATATATGGTGTTCTATTTGGGCCAATTTGATCTCGCGCGTCGACTTGCAAAAGTCGACGCACGACGCACGACGCGAAAAGTCGACGTCGTGTTTTGAAACGCGACGTCGCCCTTTCCGTCACGCGTCGACTTTTACAATGTTAAAGAGATAGGCCAAAACTCGACGTCGCGTTTCAAAAAGTCGACATTGTAAAAGTCGACGCGCGACGCTCGACGGAGAGGGCGACGTCGCCTTTCAAAACGCGACGTCGACTTTTTGCGTCGCGCGTCGCGCCTCGACTTTTAAAAAGTCGATTCGCGTCGCGCGTCGCCCTTTTAAAAAGTCGACGTCGCGACGCGCGACGGAGAGGGCGACGTCGCCTTTCAAAACGCGACGTCGACTTTTTGCGTCGCGCGTCGCGCCTCGACTTTTAAAAAGTCGATTCGCGTCGCGCGTCGCCCTTTTAAAAGTCGACGTCGCGTTTTAAAAGGCGACGTCGCCCTCTCCGTCGCGCGTCGACTTTTACAATGTTAAAGAGATAGGCCAAAACTCGACGTCAACTTTTGAAACACGACGTCGGGTTTTGGCCTATCTCTTTAACATTATAAAACCCGACGCGCGACGGAGAGGGCGACGTCGCCTTTTAAAACGCGACGTCGATTTTTTCCGTCGCGCGTCGAGTTTTGATTCTTCAAAAAGGCGACGCACGACGCGCGACGCAAAAAGTCGACGCCGCGTTTTGAAAGTCGACGTCGCCCTCTCCGTCGCTCGTCGACTTTTACAATGCTAAGAGATAGGCCAAAAGGCGACGTCGACTTTTGAAACACGACGTCGAGTTTTGGCCTATGTCTTCAACATTGTAAAAGTCGACGCGCGACGCGCGACGGAAAGGGCGACGTCGCGTTTCAAAACGCGACGTCGACTTATCGCGTCGCGCGTCGCGCGTCGTGCGTCGACTTTTGCGAGTCGACGCGCGAGATCAAATTGGCACAAATGGAACACCATACTTACGTGCTTGTAGTCTGTACACGATACAAAGGGCTGAGTGCTAAATATACGATAGTTGCATACAAGTATGCGCTTGGTAACACTGGACGTGAATGTTAGCTTAATTCCTTTGTTCCTAGCTTACGATATTATCAGCAGTGTTGCGGAGCTTATTCCTGAAATAGAGCAATACTTCAGCGTATTATTTACATCTTGCAAACAATCGTAATTGAACAAATTGAATTATCGAAAAAAATGTTAACCTCATCAGTAAAACACTTCGATGAATCCAATGGCAGATTTTGTTGAAATATAAATTCACAACGCTGTTTTTATTCGAAATCATAAATTCATCCACATAAACATCAGTGTGAAATCCAATATCTCTGTATCGATTAAGTTTGCTTCAGTCCAATGATATGAGAACAATCCAAATGGATACTCTGTATTGGATATTAGATCAATCGAGTGATTTTCTCACATGGACGTGGGGCGGAGGACAGGGACATCGATCTCTATGTCGTTAGCTTTAATAACGGGCTGTTGTGTTTGTTCTAATTTGGGCAATGTAGGAAATTTTTGTTCTTCTAGTAATAGAGTTACTTGAAGAGATTTGGACACATGTCCTGTGACATCTGCGACTTTGACTGGAATCCATTTCGCTCTCATCGAGTAATTTCTCACAGATATTGTTTCTCCCTCCTACTGCAAGCTGTCTGGGCTTCGTCGCTTGGTCATAGTTCGTCTTCAAGTCTTCTTTTCGGATACCTTATTTTAAGAACGGGTAAACGAGGTTCAGACAGAGCAAACATGAGGTCGTTCATAAGCACTTGTGTGGATGAATACGGAAGTCGGTGATACGCGGGGTGTTTTATTAAACAATTGAGTGCATGCCATTTGAACATAATGTACATTAACATACTCTTCCATCCATGAATCATTCCTATAAAGTCTACATTATTCATAAATATATACAATTGTTTAAATTTCAAGCATAGCATTCGGTTTTACAAAGTTCATAAACTCGATTAATAATAAATTTATAAATTATAATCACGTGGCCCAAAACGGGAGTTTTATTTTGACGTGTTTAATTCCCCGCTTTTCTGACATAGCTCGCTGGTCTCTTTGACATCTATATTTGGTACAATCGTGTACTTAGAATAGTGACTATAAGCCCGACCAGCCTACCTGGACAAAGAACAGCTGCTGCTTGGCTAGGGAACAAAAGCGATAAGTGCTCAAAATCACTAGAGCGGGGCAGTAACCACAGAACGTTAAGTTCGGTCCCACATATACTAACCCGATTTCACAGGATGTTAAAAGTACAGTGGATAATACCCGAGACAAATTTCAAATAACACGTTCAGTCGTAACATTCGTAACTTCTCGATGATTTCTGGTGGGAGTAA
The DNA here is from genome assembly GCA_036873755.1 of Hanleya hanleyi. NCBI lineage: Eukaryota > Metazoa > Mollusca > Polyplacophora > Lepidopleurida > Hanleyidae > Hanleya > Hanleya hanleyi. Next base: position 10,675 of record JAVTVY010053315.1, read on the forward strand.
TCGGGTCCCTAACAGAGACCATTATGAAACGCCCTGTGGGGCTTCTGAGATTGACCTGGGATGTCATTGTGCACACCGCAGTTCATGGTAAGAATAGGCCTCAGCTCTCCAGAGAGCTTTTCGTAAGAGGCGAATAACTGAGGCACCCGTGGGGTTCCCGGGTGTGAAAAGGAATAGGACCCCACCCGTGTGGTTCCCGGGTGTGAAAAGGAATAGGACTCAACGTCGTGATATGACTGAAATATAGTTGAAAGCGACGTTAAATCATATTCACTCACTCACTCACCCAATTGTGAAACTGAATGACAATGGTTAATTGGAACAGCATATATCGATTTGTATATCGATTTTCCCGAGAGCAAACGTTCGCGAGAACAACTGAACAAACGAGATCGCGATGTCATTGGAATTAAGGTGATAAAAGATCACATGGTTAAGAGTTCACGAGAACAATGCAACAAAGTGGATCAAAAGTTCACAAGGTTAAAAATGACCTCACCTATACCCTTGCTCTTTCTCGTGTGACTTGAAGGGCCGTTTTCCCTCTAGTAGTGGTTTTGCTACCCACTGACAATATATAAACACGTCTCATTGTAGTAACTTTCTATAGTGGTACCGAGAGAGCCGAGAAGAATAAACGTGAAGGCCGACCAGAAGATAGTCCTGCATGCCAGCATTGGAACAGTACGTTATTTATTGGTCTAAGCGAGAAAAAGTTGAATCTACAGTACTCGCTGATTGACTGGACCTCACCTCGCTGATTGGCTGGACCTCACCAAGAGCAAGGTCGTTGAAACAACCCGCCATATTGACAGAAATACCCTTCCCCAAGCAAAACAAGTACTGAGAAACCTCAATTCGCCAGAGTAAATTCGTCATAGTCCCAGCAGACAAAGCTCCAAATGATATAATATTCATATGTAAATAGTACTATTACCAGGTGCTGGTTAAAGAATTGAGTGTAAACATATCATCATCTAATACGTCTACTTACTCCCTAACTGCATTTACTGTGGAAGATTTATTTAACAATCGCAAACGTTTCTCAGGGAAAGAGGTATTTGTCTTCTAACCAGTCATAACGACATACCAAAAGTATACTGGACTCCCAAAATGCATAAATCACCATACAAAGCTAGATTCATAGCTGGCACCACCAAGCCTCTTTCAACCCTATTGACGAGGGCCCTTCAGGAGGAAAAACATTTTCAGAGAGGTATTGCGTCACTATTTCTAAAAACTCAGGCGTTGAATGTATGTGAATATCGAAAACCTCAAGATATCTTACGGAAGAACTTGATGCTAAAGGTCACATACCGTACAGACATGTTTCCACATGGGATTTCTCGACTCTCTATATTACAATCCCTCATCAGGACCTTATTGTACGTCTAAATTCATTAATAGTATCTGTGTTCAAGAAAACTGATCGTAGATATATTGATGTCGGAAGCTATAAAGAATCTTTTAGCTCTACTACATACAAGAGATACATACTTGAATTTCTCATTAGAAATATCTATGTGAAATTTGGCAACACAATATATCAAGAGCATGTAGATATTCCACTGGGTACTAATTGGGCACCCCTAGTGACTGACCTATATCTGTTCTCTTATGAATATGACTATATGCAGGCGCTTTCAAAAACCGATCCGTTCAAAGCCCGTTGCTTCTCATTCAACAAACCCTATATAGACGATCTTCTCGCTGTGGATAATCGCTATACAAATGACGCAGTGAAGGATATATATCCACCTTCACTGGATTTGAAGGAAACTACAGATAGCCCTACAGGCACATCATATTTAGGCCTATATCTTTATAAAAATGAAGCGGGCCTTCTCTCTCGTCGACTTTATGACAAAATAAATGATTGCAATTTCGACATCGTAAACTATCCCTTTCTGGACAGTAATATTCCAGTGGGACCTGCATATGGCGTATACATATCTCGCCTAGTAACATTTGCTAGATCCTGTGTTAAATGTGACGATTTTAATCAGCGTCATAAAACATTGTTGCAGAAACTTATAAAACAGGGCTATTCCAACAAGCGCCTCCACTCAAAGTTTCTCAAATTTGACCATATATATCGCATGCTGATAGCAAAATACGAGCGTAGCGTGCAAGATGTATGGGGTTACCTTTCGTAACCTGTGTCTAATTCCGCTTAACCCGGGGCTAGGGGCCGTATGAACCCATGTACTTCAAGATAATCATGGTGCTCATATGAACATCGACAATTAAAGCGTGACTGAGATACATCACTCTCTAGATGACGACTTTACAACGATTATTATGGATTAAGAATACTGATCAGCGATACGGATTTGATATTTTTGGAACATCATGATGTCTTGACGGCATCATTGAAAACTGTTGACCGCGTCTCTCTTGCAGGAAACTAGCCTATGTTTATGTATACTATGATTGTCTTTTTGAATTTGGTACTAATATTGTTATATGGAATAAGTCTTTGGATTATGGACGCGGGTATTCTTTAATGGACGATTGCTGAATTATGAATGACGGACAAGACGCTTGTAATTCGGAAAAGCCCAACCATTTTATTTCACGATGTCTAATATGGGTCATATCTCAGTAAAACCTTCTTCAGTATCAAGTGATTTTAAAGCTAAGAATACTCGTTTCCCTTTCTGCGAAACCAAACTTTAGTTTTGATTCAACTCCGGTGACGTCATCTTAGCACGAGGCCAATATGACGGTTACTTTCGTCGAGGTATATATCTCAGTGATTATTTCCGAGGAGTTACGAAAGAGTTAAATGGTGACTGAAATAGATTTAAGCTGGCGGAAATGACTTATAGGTATCACTTTTACCAGAAATAAGACTTACCTTATAATCTATCCCTGTTAAAATATAACACAAACATTTATTCGGAGTCTGTATCTTCAACTTAAAAATGTCTTTGTCATTAGGGATTCGGGAATATAACGTTCATAGATTACGGATGCTTCGCACGACGTTCACATTGCTAATCCCTCAATAAAAGTCTATATTCATACCATGTCTTGGCCTGGATTCTGAACTATATTGTCAGTTTGAAATGTATATAACATTATCATAATACTGAACCCATTTACACTGAGGAATTAGGTTAACTTGAGGAATAGACTTACCTTAAAGCACTCGCCTTACCTCCATGAATGTCTTTTCTCCCAGAGTATATATTTAGGGCCATTTCGACTATTTCACAGATTTTACTGAATGTAATAGAATCGTTTCGGCGTGCGTTCCGTAGCAAAATTCATTTTTTAAGTTCAAGAAAGACACAAGAGAGAGAGAGAGAGAGAGTTTCAAATGGGTGCATAAAACCGGTTTGTTTGTATACGTGTGCATGTCTACAGTTTGTCTTTGGGTCTATTCACATATATTTGCCATACCATCTGTGAAAGCGCATATCGATAACATATCTTGATAAAACTACAAACCATCTCTATGTCCGGACATACATATTCTAACTAGTGAAGGTAAGCAAAATTGAATGTTTTCTTTAATACATTAGCTTCCCAATTGAGGGATTAATAATCGAGTCAAGTCCGCGCATAAATAATAATAATAATAATAATTTATTGCTACCCCTTTACATCGCGTCCACATATTGAGATATGATAAAACAGTTAGAAACACATGTATACTAATAAAAGGCAGTAACATACCGTATACATGCTAATAAAAGACAGTTACTTACCGTCTACATACTAAAAAAGACAGTTACATATCGTATATACACTAATATAAGACGGTTACTTACCATACACTTACTAATAATAATAAAAAACAGTATCACACTGTATACATACTAAAAAAGGACCGTTACATACCGTATACATAGTAATAAGAGACAAATACACATTGTATACATATTAATAAAAGGCAGTTACATACCGTATACATACCCATAAGACAGAAAGACATTCACGCACCTTATACATATTAATAAAAGACAGTGACATACTGTATACATACTAATAAAATAGTTACATACCGTATACCGATAAAATATAGATATTGGTGACTAGCAAGATTATAAAACTGATCTAAAAGTATTCAGACCTTTTCTTAAAGTGATCGTAAACCCTCAAGTAAAATTTCCACCAAATGAAAGACCGGTGCAAACAGTGCGGGAAAATATTTATTTTAATTTTTTACGATTTTTTTTACACAGAATAAACTGCAATTAAAGCATGGTATTCTATGGTGGTCTGTTGCAATCATATTTAGGTCCAGTGACGTCACACTCCCTAAATATATATATTTCAAACTTTGTATGCACATTTCAGTGCTTGATTCAAGCTTAACACAGAGTCACTGTTCCAATGTGCATGTTTCAACAAAACCTGGGAGATGGTGACTCATGAGTGTCAAGTCAATTTGAATCTTGCATCTAATTTCCCAGATTTTGGAACATGCACATTGGAACAGTGAGTCTGTATTGAAACTCAAATTATACATAACTTAAGCTTGAATCAAGCACTGGAAAGTGCATACAAAGTTTGAAATATATGTATTAAGGCAGTGTGACGTCACTGGACCTAAAAATGATTGCAACAGACCACAATAGAATACCATGCTTCAATTGCAGTTTATTCTGTGTAAAAAAATCGTAAACAAAAATATATATATATTTTCTCACACTGTTTGCAATGGCCTTTCATTTGATGGAAACTTTACTTGATGGTTTACGATCACTTTAAGGCCCAGGCGTCTCTAAAAAATTCTTAATGCCACGGTCAAATTCACCCCCTATCAGATTTTCAAGGTCAAAACAACTCTCCCTAAGTACGGTACATAGTTTAGAAGTGTCGTTAGCATTTAAAAAATCGTGCCATATATGTTCATGTCCTCGTGCTTGTAATGCGAGTTCGAAGAGATTCATACATTGTTTTTCTACATTCCGCCAAGACAGGGCAGTGCAGAGTGAAGTGATAGAGGTCTTCCCTGGAATCCTGGCACAGCGGACATTGATCAGAATCAGATCTTTGCCATGGGACCGAGTGTATTACTTCTGGCCCTAAACTTAAGGGAAGATTCGTAGAAATCACTACAAGACAAAAGATATTCTGCAGTGCTTGGGTATTTTTTAAAACGCGCGTAAAGCGACAAGATGGACTTAGCGTTCATATCAGTCCGCCACTTGTTTATAGATTCTAATCTGCATATTTTACAGTGATTCCACGTTAGTAGTAGATGGGCCCTGCTGTCCTTTGACCAATCCGAATTGAGAACGAAAGTAGGTCAAGTATGACGCGTTTGACGTCATCGTATGACGTCACTGAGGTAGAGGTCACGTGAAAGTAGGTCAAGGTCGTCCCGCTGTCGGTATCTAGGTCAAGTATGACGCGTTTGACGTCATCGTATGACGTAATTAGGGTGTGGTCGTAAGAAACCGGTTTAAATTATGTAATAGTGTTACGTAATTAGGTCATGGTCGCTCGTAAGTAGATCGATTACGTAAGAAACCGGTTTAAATAGGGCAGTATGATGTCTATTTTTAGCAGTGATGCCTATTTTTAGCAGCTCCTTTGTTAGCTACCAATGAAAACATCACGTGACCCTTTGACGGCTAATAGGATAAGAGTTTTCGAGTTCAGTGGTCACATGCCTCTGGCGCACGAAGGTGCGTTTTTACGTATTTGGTCGATCTCCTGTCTCGGTATACAATGGATGACGAGAAAACATTTGATGAAGGTAAGTTCGCATTATCAATCATTCCTTTGAGAACAAGCGGTTCGTTTCTTAAAAGATCTATTGGTCGAATCATAGCGTATGTTGAGAGGTCTTTCATATATTATAGACTGACACAACACAATGTATTAGAGCAAATGCCATGTATAGCTAACTGACCGTGCGAGTTAAATTATGTACCTCGGAATGTCACAGCCGAACGCACATCTATTGTCCTTCTCTGTGCGCACCGGCCCATTGCACCTTCGCAAACGGTCCCCCTTTGATACGCGTCGGTGTACACGGAAACGATATTCTTTCAGAAACACTCGAATTTCCTTAGTCTAAAATAGTTCGATAATCGAGGTTTATTTATTATTAGTCCTTAAATATATATGGGCGAATTTCTGTTAAATACTGTACGGTTGTACATACCGCCGGTATAGTTTATTCAACCCCTTATAATACATGTATAACTAACTGACCGTACGAGTTAAGTTATGTACCTCGGAATGTCACAGCCGAACGCACATCTATTACCGCATTGACACACGGATTAACCCTGCACACACACACATAGATTTGCTCCTTCTGTAATGGGCGCCTATTGTAGACCAGTTCCTTTGTAGTACAGTCGCTAATGGTTTTCTCAAATGTTATTCGTTCCGTGTCACCGCCATGGTAAACCATTAACTGTAACACGGGGTGTTTTAAGCACTTATGATTGCATCTATACTAAGAAACTTTTGGCGAAATAGCCTCATTTGTAAAGACCCTTATTTGTGGTTAATGTCTCTGTTCCCCAGAAAAAAAATCGAACGAACTATTGTCGGTGACTTCTATAGGCAAACTTAAAAAAAGCCGTACACCTGTCTCGCCATATATCTTGTTAACGGGGGGAAAACGGTCAACTCTCTTGTTACCTCAATTATTTAAGAACTCTAAAAATTAAAAGGTATAGGAGATCTGGTTTAATACAGTATGAATGAATGAAGTTAAATCTTGTCTTATTCCCAATCGCCTTTTTGGTCACCGTTCACGATTGAGGTAAATATAATATGAAATTAGAATTGTATGACCAGTTATTTCATTTACAGATGAAAAAGTTCTTAAAAGTCCACGAAAGTCCAAGAAAAGTCCGAGGAAGTCCACTAAAGCCCATGAAAAGTCCCCAAAAACGGAGCGAGATCGTCTTTTCTTCGATACATGAGATTATTCTCTAGTACGGGCACTATTTCAGCCCTGGTTAATAAATACGAAATTTAACTCTCCATACAACTTTTTGTGTTACATTTATACGAAACGACTAGGTATGTTTTCTACTGTACGTCATGGAAAACAATAAAGAGTCGCTACACCTATCTTTGGATGGTATATTTATTATCACTGGATACCCTTTGTAACCGACTATCGCCCGTATAAAGGCATATCGAAACGACTCTGGACTGTGGCCGAAAGAAAGAAGAACACAACTTCGGTTGTTAAAGTTCAAAGTATATATTTATTTATACAAATTAATTTAGTAATGACAGTTTCAAAACGAAAATACAAACTGAGCAATCCTAGTACCCAAACGTCAATTTCATTGCCATAACCCTGTGAAAGAGCTGAGGGTATATCGATAACGAATGTAACGGTACGCCCTGGTGGCGAAATCAACTAATCAAAGGATTTGATCGGTTGTCTTGTGTACTCGCGCGGTAAAAGTCTGTTTATTAAGAATTTACGCATCTCAACGGCAGACTCTTCCGCTTCATCGTTTGATAAGTCGTCTTCCTCACGCATCCGTTTCTTAGTCGCCATTACTTTCTGATGAATCGGGTGCTTCCGTAGATTGCTCCATAACCTTAAATTATGGACGTAGATATTTCGGAACCTCGTCTGTATTCTGGGTAAAAGCTTGTCATATGCCATCTGATGCGCAGTTGGTTCATCCATTCCGTCTTCTTCGTAAACTTCCGCAAGGTCGTTTATATCGGATTCATGATCATCAATCGCTTTATCCACGAAGAGTTCCCACAAACACATGTCATTATCGACATCATCGTTATCACCGTCATCATCATCATCATCATCATAATCATCATCATCATCATCATCATCATCATCCGTACCTTCTCCGTCATCAGTATCTTCATCATCATCATAATCATCATTATCATCATCATCATCATCATCCGTAACTTCTCCGTCATCAGTACCTTCATCATCACCATCATTGTCATCATCATTATCATCATCATCATCATCGGCGTCAGTAGCGTCGGTATAATTTTGATCACCATGGTAGCCAAAAGTTTGATCTGAAGGACAATAGTTTGATTCGTCCCCATGGACAACACTTCCGCCCTCATGGTAATACGACCTTCCACATGTCGTAGGGTCACTCACCGCCATCGTATAAGGTTGCTCTACTCTACTTGTTGGACCTATAGCGAGGCTCGGTGGTGTCTCTTGGTTGTGTTTGCATTGAATGTGTCTGAGCATACTATCGCGACGAGAGAAGATGCTCTGACAGAACGTACACGTACACGACATGTTGATCAGTCTACCGATACATATGGACTGATGAGGGACCCGTGTTCATTCCTATATGTACAGTCATCACCACCACCAGGAGAGGACTCAAAAGGTCACGAAAGTTCATATAAAGTCCTATATGTACAGGCACCACCACCACCACCACCGTGAGAGGACTCAAAAGGTCACGAAAGTTCATATAAAGTCCTATATGTACAGACACCACCACCACCCCCTACACCACCACCGTGAGAGGACTCAAAAGGTCATGAAAGTTCATATAAAGTCCTATATGTACAGACACCACCACCACCACCACCGTGAGAGGGCTCAAAAGGTCATGAAAGTTCATATAAAGTCCTATATGTACAGACACCACCACCACCACCACCACCACCGTGAGAGGACTCAAAAGGTCACGAAAGTTCATATAAAGTCATATATGTACAGACACCACCACCACCACCACCACCACCGCGAGAGGACTCAAAAGGTCACGAAAGTTCATATCCCGCCTGGTATCAATATACTCAAAGATAACCTTTTACAATATCGGATTTTAATAATGGTGCAACAAAGATCACTGTCGGGTCACGTGACAGCCCGGGCTTATCTCCCACTAGTCCCAGTTTTTGTCACCAGGGCAACGAGTGGTCAACACGACAGATGACGCCACAAGTCGCTCGGTGGTGGTGGTGGTGGTGGTGGTGGTGGTGTCTGTACATATAGGACTTTATATGAACTTTCGTGACCTTTTGAGTCCTCTCGCGGTGGTGGTGGTGGTGGTGGTGTCTGTATATATAGGACTTTATATGAACTTTCGTGACCTTTTGAGTCCTCTCGCGGTGGTGGTGGTGGTGGTGGTGGTGTCTGTACATATAGGACTTTATATGAACTTTCATGACCCTTTGAGTCCTCTCCCGGTGGTGGTGGTGGTGGTGGTGGTGTCTGTACATATAGGACTTTATATGAACTTTCATGACCTTTTGAGTCCTCTCACGGTGGTGGTGGTGGTGGTGGTGGTGGCGGTGGTGGTGTCTGTACATATAGGACTTTATATGAACTTTCGTGACCTTTTGAGTCCTCTCGCGGTGGTGGTGGTGGTGTCTGTACATATAGGACTTTATATGAACTTTCGTGACCTTTTGAGTCCTCTCGCGGTGGTGGTGGTGGTGGTGGTGGTGGTGGTGTCTGTACATATAGGACTTTATATGAACTTTTGTGACCTTTTGAGTCCTCTCGCGGTGGTGGTGGTGGTGGTGGTGGTGTCTGTACATATAGGACTTTATATGAACTTTCATGACCTTTTGAGTCCTTTCACGGTGGTGGTGGTGGTGGTGGTGGTGGTGGTGGTGTCTGTACATATAGGACTTTATATGAACTTTCGTGACCTTTTGAGTCCTCTCGCGGTGGTGGTGGTGGTGGTGGTGGTGGTGTCTGTACATATAGGACTTTATACGAACTTTCGTGACCTTTTGAGTCCTCTCACGGTGGTGGTGTTGGTGGTGGTGGTGGTGGTGGTGTCTGTACATATAGGACTTTATATGAACTTTCGTGACTTTTTGAGTCCTCTCCCGGTGGTGGTGATGACTGTACATATAGGAATGAACACGGGTCCCTCATCAGTCCATATGTATCGGTAGACTGATCAACATGTCGTGTACGTGTACGTTCTGTCAGAGAATCTTCTCTCGTCGCGATAGTATGCTCAGACACATTCAATGCAAACACAACCAAGAGACACCACCGAGCCTCGCTATAGGTCCAACAAGTAGAGTAGAGCAACCCTATACGATGGCGGTGAGTGACCCTACGACATGTGGAAGGTCGTATTACCATGAGGGCGGAAGTATTGTCCATGGGGACGAATCAAACTATTGTCCTTCAGATCAAACTTTTGGCTACCATGGTGATCAAAATTATACCGACGCTACTGACGCCGATGATGATGATGATGATAATGATGATGACAATGATGGTGATGATGAAGGTACTGATGACGGAGAAGTTACGGATGATGATAATGATGAATATGATGATGATGATGATGAAGGTACTGATGACGGAGAAGGTACGGATGATGATGATGATGATGATGATGATTATGATGATGATGATGATGATGATGGTGATAACGATGATGTCGATAATGACATGTGTTTGTGGGAACTCTTCGCGGATAAAGCGATTGATGATCATGAATCCGATATAAACGACCTTGCGGAAGTTTACGAAGAAGACGGAATGGATGAACCAACTGCGCATCAGATGGCATATGACAAGCTTTTACCCAGAATACAGACGAGGTTCCGAAATATCTACGTCCATAATTTAAGGTTATGGAGCAAACTACGGAAGCACCCGATTCATCAGAAAGTAATGGCGACTAAGAAACGGATGCGTGAGGAAGACGACTTATCAAACGATGAAGCGGAAGAGTCTGCCGTTGAGATGCGTAAATTCTTAATAAACAGACTTTTACCGCGCGAGTACACAAGACAACCGATCAAATCCTTTGATTAGTTGATTTCGCCACCAGGGCGTACCGTTACATTCGTTATCGATATACCCTCAGCTCTTTCACAGGGTTATGGCAATGAAATTGACGGTTGGGTACTAGGATTGCTCAGTTTGTATTTTCGTTTTGAAACTGTCATTACTAAATTAATTTGTATAAATAAATATATACTTTGAACTTTAACAACCGAAGTTGTGTTCTTCTTTCTTTCGGCCACAGTCCAGAGTCGTTTCGATATGCCTTTATACGGGCGATAGTCGGTTACAAAGGGTATCCAGTGATAATAAACATACCATCCAAAGATAGGTGTAGCAACTCTTTATTGTTTTCCATGACGTACAGTAGAAAACATACCTAGTCGTTTCGTATAAATGTAACACAAAAAGTTGTATGGAGAGTTAAATTTCGTATTTATTAACCAGGGCTGAAATAGTGCCTGTACTAGAGAATAATCTCATGTATCGAAGAAAACACGATCTCGCTCCGTTTTTGGGGACTTTTCTTGGACTTTCGTGGACTTTTAAGAACTTTTTCATCTGTAAATGAAATAACTGGTCATACAATTCATATTATATTTACCTCAATCGTGAACGGTGACCAAAAAGGCGCTTGGGAATAAGACAAGATTTAACTTCATTCATTCATACTGTATTAAACCAGATCTCCTATACCTTTTAATTTTTAGAGTTCTTAAATAATTGAGGTAACAAGAGAGTTGACCGTTTTCCCCCCGTTAACAAGATATATGGCGAGACAGGTGTACGGCTTTTTTTAAGTTTGCCTATAGAAGTCACCGACAATAGTTCGTTCGATTTTTTTTCTGGGGAACAGAGACATTAACCACAAATAAGGGTCTTTACAAATGAGGCTATTTCGCCAAAAGTTTCTTAGTATAGATGCAATCATAAGTGCTTAAAACACCCCGTGTTACAGTTAATGGTGTACCATGGCGGTGACACGGAACGAATAACATTTGAGAAAACCATTAGCGACTGTACTACAAAGGAACTGGTCTACAATAGGCGCCCATTACAGAAGGAGCAAATCTATGTGTGTGCGTGCAGGGTTAACCCGTGTGTCAATGCGCTAATTTAAGGCCTAATAAATAAACCTCGATTATCGAACTATTTTAGACTAAGAAAATTCGAGTGTTTCTGAAAGAATATCGTTTCCGTGTACACCGGCGCGTATCAAAGGGGGACCGTTTGCGAAAGTGCAATGGACCGGTGCGCACAGAGAAGGACAATAGATGTGCGTTCGGCTGTGACATTCCGAGGTACATAATTTAACTCGCACGGTCAGTTAGCTATACATGGCATTTGCTCTAATACATTGTGTTGTGTCAGTCTATAATATATGAAAGACCTCTCAACATACGCTATGATTCGACCAATAGATCTTTTAAGAAACGAACCGCTTGTTCTCAAAGGAATGATTGATAATGCGAACTTACCTTCATCAAATGTTTTCTCGTCATCCATTGTATACCGAGACAGGAGATCGACCAAATACGTAAAAACGCACCTTCGTGCGCCAGAGGCATGTGACCACTGAACTCGAAAACTCTTATCCTATTAGCCGTCAAAGGGTCACGTGATGTTTTCATTGGTAGCTAACAAAGGAGCTGCTAAAAATAGGCATCACTGCTAAAAATAGACATCATACTGCCCTATTTAAACCGGTTTCTTACGTAATCGATCTACTTACGAGCGACCATGACCTAATTACGTAACACTATTACATAATTTAAACCGGTTTCTTACGACCACACCCTAATTACGTCATACGATGACGTCAAACGCGTCATATTTGACCTAGATACCGACAGCGGGACGACCTTGACCTACTTTCGAGTGACCTTGACCTAATTTCACGTGACCTCTACCCCAGTGACGTCATACGATGACGTCAAACGCGTCATACTTGACCTACTTTCGTTCTCAATTCGGATTGGTCAAAGGACAGCAGGGCCCATCTACTACTCACGTTGACCGAAGTGATGCTTCTGAAATAGCGCATTCATGTATTCAAATATGGCCCAACGTTATCATAGTGTGTTCTTAAATCATTGAAGACTACCTTCGTCAATCGCGAGCATTCCATAGCCGAAAGGATGTCTAGTTTCGTGTTTCAAGGTATCCATCCTAGATCCCCTAAAACGGCTTCGGTGGCGGGAAAGCCAGGATTCCCCAGGATTTTTGCGCCAGTTTTATATTGGAAAGAGAGGAGCAGCCTATTGTCTGTTGCCGAATTCGTAAACCATACAAGTAGTATTTCGTAAATTGGCGAAATAGCGCCTCACTGCGCATGCGCAGAACCTTGTGTGACGTCATAAGTGTGCGCAGAAAAAAAAATGGGGCGGTATTGGGGCGGTGTGCGCATGCGTGATGTGTGGGAGGTGGGTACAAGATGGCCGCCATGTGGGAGGTGGGTACAAGATGGCCGCCATGTGGGAGGTGGGTACAAGATGGCCGCCATGTGGGAGGTGGGTACAAGATGGCCGCCATGTGGGAGGTGGGTACAAGATGGCCGCCATGTGGGAGGTGGGTACAAGATGGCCGCCATGTGGGAGGTGGGTACAAGATGGCCGCCATGTGGGAGGTGGGTACAAGATGGCCGCCATGTGGGAGGTGGGTACAAGATGGCCGCCATGTGGGAGGTGGGTGGGTACAAGATGGCCGCCATGTGGAGGTGGGTACAAGATGGCCGCCATGTGGGAGGTGGGTACAAGATGGCCGCCATGTGGGAGGTGGGTACAAGATGGCCGCCATGTGGGAGGTGGGTACAAGATGGCCGCCAGTAGTAAAATGTATAAAAGGAGTTGATTTTTAGGGAAAGGGTGTATTCAATCTGACTTACCTGACCTGACTTGATCAGCCAGCCAGCCAGCCAGTCCTCCTGCCTGCCTAGCCGCTTGTAATAATACTTTTACACCGTAGCAGTTGCTCACCAGCCTGGAGCCCATAGTCATGGCGTCATCATCATATTTAGAGAGGTTTGCAAAGTACCGTGTTCGTCTTATTGATGAGATGCAGCGTGTAGAAGAAATATGTTATAGCCTTATGGATAGAAACATACTCCTCCAACAGCGTGTCGACGAAATCATGGCGGAGAAAACTTCTTCAGCCCAAAACACAGCCCTCATCGATGGTGTACTGCGCTCTAGCCCCTATGCATTTCTAGCCTTCGTGGCGGTGTTGAAGATCACGGGAAATGACGAACTAGCAGATCTACTTGAAGCCGACGTTATACAAGATGAAGATATCTTAGCGATGGATACCACTACCGAACAGCGTACTACAGCTAGCAAACGTGCGTACACTACCCCAGATGCGAGTACTACACCGGCCAAACGCGTTTCACGCTCCAAACGCCCCGACTAACACCGTTAGTTATACCTGAGTCAGTAGTTGTACCCCAGCAAGTGCCTGTGAAACAAGAGGTAGAACTTCCTCTGTCTGTCCAGGAGATTAATAATCTGATCCAGCAAGCTTACCAGGCAGCCCACAAGGACATTTGGGAGCTCTCACCTTATTTGACAGTGAGTGTGAAAGACGCAGAATTGCATTTGAATGCGGCGGGCTTTGGCGACAAACCCGGTAAGCATATTGCCCTGAACTTAGAGAGCTGGCAAAAACTGCAGACCCTTGATTACGCCATCGATGCAGTTATTCACGACGACGGGCGTGATGAAGCGAAATTTCATGTGGGTGACGACATTTATGTGAGCTGTGCTTATTACAACGATGAGCTGCTCGTTCATATTCGTAAATGGCGTATGCAGTTAGATACGCAACAGCTCGTACCTTGTCCTCAGGGTGTCACTTTCAAATTAACAGCCTGGCGGAAGTTACAGTCTCGCAAGTTCCATTGGTTCAGCTCTGGTCTACCAGGTGTCTCACTATATTTACCTCAAGTACATCGATACAGTCTTGCAGCTCATCAGACCTAAAATTCCACAGCACACTCCAGTACCTTCATACGCAATGATCACTGAAGCACTGGAGGCCGTGACGGAGACGGAAATTGCCCTGGGAGTTGAAGCGGCTTGCCTGTCCAAAATTCCACGTGAAGAAATTATAACATACATTTACGTGCACCAAGGACGGAAAGCTGATGATGAATTCAAACAAGTCTTGATGGCGAATTATTGAGAACAAGTGTTGAACAGAACATTTATTACCATACACCTTCATTGAAGTGGCTTGAGAGCGTATAATTGTTATTAAAATTTCAGAGTTTTTTTACTGT
>JAVTVY010053316.1:0-28186 GCA_036873755.1 Hanleya hanleyi
GCACAACTTCTTTCGGTGTGCAATCGGAGTGTCTTCCATGTCTCGCACAACTAGAAACCCCATCTGTGGAAAAGTTCTCCCAAGCAGAGTTAGATCTAACTCAATATACCCCAAGTAGGGAACAGCAAGTCCCTGTGCCCCAGAAATGTTGATAAAAGAGGAAACATCCAACAGCTCCCCTTCCTGAACCAGGTGTTCTCTGAAGAAGGACTCCGTGATAGTTGATATCTGTGCCCCTGTATCCAGCAAGCACCTCAACTCCTGTGGTCCAACCTTCACCACAACCTCCGGACACTTTCCGACCGCTTTCTCCAATATTGAGCCTTCATCTCTCTTTCTGCCCGACATGCGACTCGCCATGACTGGGCGTTCTAGTTTAAAGTTTCCAATGATGCTACGTCCTCTTGCGGTGTGGCATCTGTCGAGTATGGATAATTCCTCTTCAAATGGTCGACCGATCCACATCCCCAGCAGCGGCGAGGCGTAGTGTTTCTGGATCTTCCATAATCACGGCGAGTTGCACCCGATTCCCTTGGTCGTTGCAGCAATCTTTCAATCTGTTGTTGCTGAGCAGCAAGAAGTTCACCCTGTCTCTTTACTTCCTTCAGAAGTTCACTTTCTCCACTGGTCTCCTGAACCACAACATCCTTCACGCTGGACTTGGATTTCGGTTTCTCATTGTTGCCAAGCCAAAGCTGTGCACGATCGCGAGTGTCAAAGTAACTCAGCTCTGGGGACTCGATATTTAAACGTCGAATTTCACGCCTCAGGCTTTCATCTTTGACCGCCTCAACCAAACGACCCTTGAGAGTACTCTCTCGACAGCTCCTGAATGATGAATCCATTGAAGCGATCCGGTCATATATTTCGATCAGTCGCAGCGAACATGCTAGCAAGTCCTCATCTTCTGCCTGTCGATAAGCGAAAAACTACTGCTGCAGTTGAGGCAGTGTGTTCCCATCTCCGAATACCTTCAGCAACACAGCGAATATCTGATCAGGATTCTGTAGGATGTCCTGTCCTCTACCCAAAACTTCTTGCCTGGCTTTGCCTGAAAGATGGTCTAGAATGAAGGCGGCTTGCTGGCTCTCATTCAGTTTACGAGTGGCTAGCTGACAGCGTACATCGTCAATCCATTCCTGTACCGATGGATCACTTGACTTCTGAGGTTTGTCTCGAAAACGTTCGAGCTTGCGAGCGGAAGACACAAAAACAATTCGCTCCTCGGCAGTCGAAGTACCAGTGGATTCCAGTGTAGAATGTTGACTCTGGTTATTCCTATCCATTTCACGCACCAGGTGTGCATGCTCAGCCTTAGCTTCAGACGCTGCCTTTTCCGCTTCAGCTGCCCTTTGTCTTTCCTTGACCAACTCTTCCCGTAACTTAACAAGACTAGCTACCATTTCCTCCGGGTTGCTCATCTTGACATGAATAGTGTTCAATATTCAAAATAGCATATATAGTGGCAAGTAGCATAAAGAAATAGCAGCTAATAGTTCAAACATACATGGAAATTCATAACAGTAAAATAATCAGAGAATTCTACCAATAGTTCATTTAAGATCAAAGTTCATGGATTCTTCTTTCTTCCGTCATGGTGACTTTCCATTTCCAGAACATCAGCAGGATCAGTCCACTATCAGCAAAGTACATGACATCGAAGTCCCATTGTACCACTACTAATTCTCCAGGTAAATGGTATGCGCGGAATCCAGTCAACGATAGAGCATCGCCTTCATACAAGTCACACAATGTTAGATCATAGTCATCATACATCTCACACATTCACCATCCTCATTGGTGATGCACTTCACCACTGGTTGCATCACAGACAGGGCAGACAGGGGGTGTTGTTTCGCTAGGGATCCCACTTCTGACACCAGATGAAACGTGGTAAGAAGAAAGAACAAGAACACGGTTGTGGATGGCGACGATTTCAACTTGTATTCACTTCCTTCAAATCCCATGGTACAAACAACCCTAGAAGTACATAGAACAATCATGTAAGAAATACTGCATAAGGAATGCTACATAGATCTTATGGACAGCAATACAAAATATGGCATATGGAATGTTGCATATCATGTATCAATGGCATTTCTATTACTTCATAAAAGAAACATTTTGGCAGATTGATGAAATCTCCAAGCTAATGTATAACTATATTTGGAACCTTCATGTGAGGGCCAAGCCTTGTTATTAAATACAATTCCATCAGGAAGAACCAGTCATATTGTGAAAGTCGAGTTGTGTAAATGTAACACTTTTCACCAACCATACTATTTTATCTCAATTAATCTATTAGAACTGTATTTAACAAGAACAAGAATCTAACATGAATAAACTGTGTTGAACAATAATCTCATTGTCTCTGTATTAATCTATCTGATGGTACTATTCAGTTACAATCAGCACCCAATATAAACAGTAATCTTAGTTTGGCACAACAGGCGAGTGGACGGGAGCCTGAATTGTTTGAGTATAACCACAGTGGTAATGGACACAGATGATATAAAACATGGTAACCGGATATGACAATGTGCAGAAATGAAATAAACTTACCCCTGTCTGGTACGGGGTAAACATGACTATGTGTCACAGAGACGTCATTTTCACACTACTCGGAGTACACCGTATCACACAATACTGGGCCATGGACGGAACAGCCTAAGTAATAAACATTATTTGTCGATAATGTTTCTAAAGCTTACAGATACCATAAATGATGTGAGAATACCAATAACAATTAAATCCATCTTGCAATATGGTCCAATCAGTATGAACAGTGTTTATAATCTCATCTTAATTACTATAATTTCCAGCTAATTAATAAATCACTATAATCAATGGAATTATATATTCTATGACAACAAATCTACTTGATAAAGCTTGATTTACATGCAGAAATACCAACCAGCCAGTTAATTTATGCCTATAGCATACAAATTAAGTCCAAAATAGGCCAGCCAACAGTTTATGAGAAGAATATAGACTCGCAATCATCTTAGTTCATGAAATGAATAAGCATCAGTCAGAATAGAGCACATATAACTTACACAAACTTTGCTTCAGCTCTAACAATGTCACCAATGGTCCACCATACATTCGTCTACACATGTACAAATGTGTACGCCTAATTACAGTGGGAACTACAGGAATACCCAAAGGACTGCACCCTTGTAACAAAAAGGATTTCCTTATTACATTAAATCTAGCAACATTCAAATATAAGTACATTTACTTATACCGTTGACTTTGAACAGTTTACATACGTGCGAGGGGGGGGGGGTGTACACATTTGCAGCGCGCAATGAAAACTTGGCTCAAACTACATAAACAGATGGTTTATCTACTCACAAGTATCGCAGTACTTCGAACAAGACCCTTATATAATTACGTGACTAGATAATCTTACAAGACGTGAGCAGATAAATGCATATTTACCCAATATCGACGGAGCTCGATTGAGACAAACAATGACAACAAAAATGGCGGCAGCAGTGCATTCCACGTGCGTTTCGCTTTTGTGAGCGGTATAAGGGGCATAACTCTGAATGGCAAACCACAGATGCAGAATGCGTTAGTCTGCAGTTATACACGGATTCAGCATTCAGCCCGTCACAGTGGGAAATGCTCTTGTCGTGTTTACACAGATTCTCATTGAGATACACCTTGTACAATTTTCGGTCTTCAAGACGACAAGGGCTTGTGCGCGATCTTAGATATTATAACGCAAGGTCGTCTGTTGACTCGGGAGATGATGTCTACAAAACCCGTTCCAGATATATAGATTCCAGCTCGGCTCCGAGATTTCTCGAAGACTTAGAATGGATGACAACAACAATGAATTTCTGATGATATATATAGTTTTTACTATATGCATTTTCGTTCCAGCTTACAACATTTCACGTAGTTTGTGAATTCTATCGGTAGCCTGTACTCATCATGCCGGTGGTGGTAGGACAGTAAGATGAAATAACTGTAATTTTATACTTTTATACTGTCCTGGGTCATGATGGCCTATCAAATGCTCATAAAATTTATGACAATGAAGCTAACTGTCTCATTTTCTAAACATGCACATCAGATTGTGGGATTCACAAAGTAAAATTCAGTGCATTTACATAACCATGCAATGTTAAATCATACAGTCTGAAGTTATATAACCGTTTCTCACAAATAGCTGTGTTCGCAGATGTTTACATTACCTGACCTAAAGGGTCATGAAATAGAATTTCGGAAACAGCTTTGTAAAGCAAACAGAACTTAAAATCAGAACACATCATAATATATTAAGTTTGCATGCACACAAACTATATAAAACTGGTGACTGAAAAGTCGAACTTTACATAATTGTATGCTGGCTAAGAAATTCCATATTTCACAACCTGACGGGCTTAAATGATAGACAATGATATGAAAGATACGAATCAATTAATAGTTGCTTCTGCATACCAATGATAGAATACATAACTGTAGAGGGTTTTGGGAGCTAGGTATTGGGTTCTGATTGGATTGAGACGGTATAGGCACTTGAAAAAAGTACTACGTAGGTGTACATGATCGCTATTTTGGGCTCTGTGTGCATGAGAACAATATTAACTGATTCTATAAAGACAGCAGTTTACTATTCATATGACATTTTATGTTTTTTTTACTCTGAGCTTCTGAATCTTTAATGTAGGTTAATTTGATATTTTGAAGATACTGCTTTATAAGTATCACTCTGCTCGTATATAACTGATTTGCAAGTACACCAACTGTTGCAAGGTGTTTCGCAGTGATTACGTAATCTAAATGTTGCTGATATATTTGTTCAAATTATTGTAGCACAAGCTGTACTTCTGGTTCAATATTTCATCTTATATTTCACTCTCCATATATTCATGTTCCAACATTTTTTTAATTTTAAGATTTTTATGTTGAATACATATATTATCATACTGCATATAGTCTTTTTATACAATGAAGGAATTAATTGAATTAAGTGTATTCATAAATTTAGTGGACTGTCATTATTGATTATCACCATAGTTCGGAAATTCAGAAACGAAATGAAAGTCGATTTTCACTTCAAACTCGGGGTCAACCTTCATGTAAAGTTTGGATTTTAACCCTGCCTGGCTTGGACGATTTGAAGTCTGCCCAGGCCTGGAAGGGTGGGGGAGGCCTTGGATATTTTCATATATCGGTGCAGACCCGTTAGGGTCTGATGACCCTAGGGTCATCCAGATATATATAGGGGAGCTGTAACTCTTGTAACAGAAAGTGCCCGGTTTACTCTTGCACAAAACAAAGTTCTTGCACTGAAAGAAATAGTTCTGAAGCTTTTTCTTCTTGATAACCTTTTTTTTGTCTTTTGAATTATTTTTGTTGTTCTTTTATGTAAGCTGAATATAGTAGATGTGTTTTGATGTTTTTTCAAGTGCTCAGTTGTTGTTTTTGAGGGTTTGATGTTTCTAGGTAAAAGTATGTCGTCTGCTAGACCAGAGACTGTCGTCTGCTAAACCAGGGACTATAAGAGGAAAATGCTGGTTGATTTTTGGTCTGTGTATGTCACAATTTTTTTGACATGAAATGGCTTGTTTGGTCAATATTAATGTATATTTGTTGTATACTGCATTTCCAATTTCATGTTCCTCTTCACTTTCCTCATTTCTTTGTTTTCACTGTGTTTGAAAGGAAATTTTGGCAAATGAATTTGAGAGTTCCCCCTCCTTGAGACCCTCTTCAGCCATGTAACATAGCCACTGAAGCCAGTGGTTTTCATGTACCTACAGCAAAGTGTGGGTAGCTTTCTAGGTCAGTTCTTCTGCTGACCCAGTTTTGTCAGCTTTAGCAACTAATATACATGTACAGGTAGCTTACTCAGAGTAATATTGGCCATAAATTCTTTTGTCATTAATCCATGATATGGTAAAGAGTTAATTACCAACAGCTTGATCAAGTGTCATATCCAAATCCTCTAACCAACCCTCTTCCATAAAGAATTAGAGCATTTCCACAAAGTGGATGCTCTTATGTTTTCATGAGAAACGGCTCCGCCGGATTCGCCGCCGCCGCCGCGACTTTAAACGTGAATATCTCTGAAACCCTCTGAAACCGTTAAATATTTTCGGGTCAGACTTTGTGTGCTATCTCCTTAGGCCTGGGAAATTTGTCTGGTTGTGTTTCGATACCTGCTGCTCACCACTAGGTGGCGTTGTAGTCAGAGTATAGGTAAACCTGTCTCTGACGATTTCGTCTGAACGGCTTGTCTGATTTCTTTGAAATTTTATTACAATGGTCTTGAAGGATAGTCAATGTGCTGAAAAGATTTTGGTGTAGCTGGCATAACTATAAATGCAAGTTTTTTGCGTCTTAAAAAAAAGTTTTTCTTGAAATGAAAATTAACCAATTCGCTTGGAGAAATATTTAAAAACTGTTCTATTCTAGGTTGCCAAGCATAAATTTAGGATTGCCGATTCCCTTTCGGTGCGAACCAATTTGCCATTTAAATGAAAAATCTCATTTATCTGACTTAACATCAAAACCTCCATAACCATTATCACGATGACAGTTTTTTTTCTATTAAACTCTTATGTGCCATCTCCCTAGAGCCTCAGATTTCACCTGCTTGTTTTTCGTGGCATTTGGTCGTCACTAGGTGGCGCTATAGACATGAATGCAGGTAAACATGTGTAACATCATATCTTCTGAACAACGTGTTTGATTTCCATGAAATTTGGGTATAATGATCTTGCAAGATAGGCAAAGGACTGACAAGATTTTGGTGGTGTTGGCGAATCATGGAGATGCATTTTTGCATCTCAAAATAATATTTTGTTTTCACAAAAATGGAAATTTGCTTCTTAATCAGGGAAAAGTAATTCTATTTTTCTGAACATAATTGTAACATTCCCAGTGTTATAATTCACATCCTTTGTAAGCCAAATGACCATTTTTTTAAATATATGAAATTCTGATGACTTGAGTCCAATATCTACATTCCCCAGGCCACATCTGAGGATTTTGCGTCATCTTGTAGTTTCTTGATATTGTTCATTGAGTGGCACTATAGGCAGTAAACTTATATAGCACAATTTATTGGCATTTCATCTGTTCATGAAGTTTATTATTGTCAGACAGACAAAGGATTTCAAAGGACTGAAAGTTGTTTTTTTGATTGAAATTGAAGGGCCACCTCTCATACGGATTTTGCAGCCCATCAACATAATGCTTGATTTATATCTCATTATACATTCGTGTTTACAATTACTAATTTTATTAACATTATGATTTAAAAATGGATTGAAAGGACATTAGTGCTGTTAGCGCTGGCATATACATGTGGCATAGGGTATAGTCAGCTAAATATATCTAAATCTAGGCTACATCACCCCCTGCTTACTAGACCCTTCCACATCCTCACACATGTAAGATCGTAGATGAAATGCAAGAGCACAATGTGGGGGATCAGAGAGAGAGAGACATTTATGGTTTTAACAGTGATAATGGGTGTGATTAATTATGTACGTTTCATAGGATTAGTCCTCATCTCTGGCCGTACCTTGGCAGAATATGGGTTTGTCATAGATATAAGATCGGTCATAATTTTGAGGAGTGGCAAGTCACATTCATGATCTCTTATTTTCTCAGAATCGAGCAAAATAAAAGCCAGGTCAGCAGTCCCATATTTCATCCCCTTTGAACAAAGATGTAAGCAAAACTGGAGAGACGCCCATGTTTCATTCCCTCGAAGACAACCAAGAGATCATTCTACAGCATATCTCCCTTATAAGCTTGACCTTTCTATGAACAAGACGAAGCATGCATCCGTTTGTTGCTGTTATTTTCAACGAAGCGTTTGAGCACTATTTGTTATGTACCAGTACGGCGTACACAGACCTGGATGGAGGATCAGGATTGCTATTCAAATTTCAGCATCAGCTCAATCTCCAATGATGCATCACTCGATTTTGAATCGTGCGAACATGAAACTTGCCAATCTTTTTGCGAACAATGTCAAATGTTATTAGAAGGGAGGCTGGGTAACCAATGCATTGCAGCGAGTCAAGCTGTAACGTGCAGAATTCTAGTTCACTTGCTTCTGGTATTATTTTGATAAAAATAAAATACTTGACTATTTAGGTTTTGCCCAAAGACCATGGTGAAGTTCAGATGTATGCTGATGATCACAGGCATGACAAATACCAGTCGTTTCTATGATTCCCAGACATCGATGTGTATGCTATATTCTCACAAAAAAACTAGATAGTAGATTCGCAAACAAATATCTGACGTGAAATAAAATATTTTGTGCACACTTTCACCCACAAAAAGCAAAATGTTTGAAAAAAAGACAAAAACATCACTTATCTGGTGGCCGCCATTTCGAATTTTCCCATGATACTTTACTCGAAGGGGTATGCAAATAGACTCAAATTGTCCATCTCTTAATCTGTTGTCGTTTCGGAGATAGCACAGAAAGCTTGTTACAGGCTAGCCAAAAAGACCCTGCCGCCCCACCCCTGGGCCTGGTTGAGCCAAGACGTGATACCGACAAATTCATGTCACGAGCCAAGATGAAAAAATTATGCAGTATGTAATACATGCAATGTGAAAATATTCGACCATGTACAAATACTGATATGCTTTATATAAATATTTAAAAGTCCTATCTCTCGACCCATTACTCTTCGATGTGAGTATAAAATCTCCAGCAAGATTAATTCATCATCACTAATCAGTCTGCATAGAATATTTGTTTGTTGTTGTACAAAAGTATCTGTATATTGTGACGTATCATTGGAAAATACTGTACCATCTCGTACTTGAATTCGACTGAGAACTGATAGTAAATTATAATACCTTAAACTACAAATTTCTTGCAGAGTGAATTTATATCCACCATTTCCTTCATATTTATGCCCCCTCTTTTTAAGAGCGTTCTTGTCCAGGCTATATCTCGGTTAATATTTGATGGACAAGATTGAAACTTGCATGGAATGTGGCCAGTGCCTCGTAGTTGTGCAGCGTAGAGTTTTTTTTTCCGAGTTTCGGTTATATTTTCAAGAGATATGGACCCTCGTTCCTGAAATCTCTGTGAATGGAACTTCTCCAGGCTGGATCTTGATTAATATTGTATGGACAAATATGAAATTAGCATGATATGTGGTCAGTACCCCATAGTTGTGCAGCGTAAATTTTCTCCGTGTTTCGCTTATATTTTCAAGAGTTATGGTCCTTTGTTCCTGAAATCTCCGTGAATTGGGACTTGTCCAGGCTGGATCTTGGTTAATATTGTATGGACAATTATGAAATTTGCATGATATGTGAGGCATGGCGAAAAAAGTGACAGAAACAGAATTTTTTTTATAATTATCCAAATTAGACCCTCACCTACCAGAACAGAACAATGGAGAGGCAGGGTCGGACTGGGGGGAGCATCTTTCCTGCGTTATATTTGCCGTGTTTGCCTGTAATAATGACATTGCATGTTCCAGGTTTTGAAACAAGACTAAAAACCCATTCCAAGTTCAAGGAAGGCACAATGTAGATATAGGAACGAATTGTTTGACCAGGCCCTGATATATACATCACTAATTCCAAAGAACAGTTAAGCTTTAACATTCTTATAGATACCTTTATTTAAAATCTATACATGTATGTATATAGCAGAATTTTGTCATATCTTTATCTATTTTCTTAAGATATCACATTTTGCCAATAACAACAACGGATGGAGCACAGAATATTAATGAAATGTTCATTGGACAGGAAATACATCGCTAAACATCCAAATAATACACGGGTGATAATCCAATTCAATGATAATGTCCACAAACTCCATAGGTTAGAATTAATATATCCAGAGTTTGACAGCTTTCCTTCAAAGTATTCTAATCGCGATTATGGAAAATCTACAGTGTTCATTGTAAAATAAACTGACTGGGAGAAACGTGTAGCCTCAGCAGTACGTTGATGGCAAGGAATATCCCAGTCAGTGTCCGTTTGAATTGAGCAGTTTACATTTATGAACGAATATATGATCCGTAGTCGAAATCCAAACACATACTGAAATTTAGGTCATAGATGACAATGTCATTAATAACTGATGGTCAGTTGGGTGTATCGCTTATATCTCCACCCAGTGAAATTGTCAAATGTTAAACCGCATGCACCTCTATGACCGTACACGCCATTATTGATCTTTGTCCCACTTAACACGACATCATTATGACATCACCCTATGCAGTTCAGGCCGGTACATGACGCAACTATTATGGGGATTTATATGGGGAGAATTGCAAAGTTATTTTAAGCGTGATTATTATCAATATTACGTAGTAATGGTAATCATTTTGTTAGTAGTACAGTTTGTTATACGCGTGGTAAAACTAAAGAGAGAAAATTTATGCGGAACTAATTTTTGATTATTGAGAAGCTCCAAAGTAAACCACACAATTTCAAATAAAGGTCATGTTTTACGTCCACTGTTTTTCGAAACATAGCATGTCCTCTCTAGATATATACTTTGGACATCAATAACAAGGCTGTACGGAAAGGAAGAGTTGCAGAAGATTAATTTCTGTCCTGCAGGTGTTGTATTAAAAAACAATTTTCATTTCAGTAACTTTGAATATTTTCATTTCAGCAACTTTGAATATATCAAAGTAAAACAGTGACCGGTTATACACGAAAAAATTCGATCCAAAATTATGCAAAATGTGCACGTTAATAGGATGTAAAAATGTGCAAATGTGCGTTTTTCCACTTTGGGGGGAATTACGAGAACATTTTTCAAAATTCCGTAAAAAACGCCCCTCAAACCAAATTCATTTTGATCATAATATCGTTATAATATGATAATGTTCATTTCAATTTGATTCAAGAACTGTTTTGTCTTAAAGACTAAAAAAGAAACCAAATATTTATTATTTACAATCCGACTTGAAGTGATATAATCTCAGCTATAGGGGTGTAAAAGTGTGTAAAATCAGCGAAAACACCCTGGAGTGCAACTGGTGTGTCAACTAGGTGTTTTGGTCTCCAACAGAATGCACCATTCCCAGTTCAGATCCCAAGGGTATTTAAAATTGCAAAGAGTGTGAAGAGAGTGTAAAATGTCATTCAATCACAAGATCAGGACATGCGTGAGAAATAGTGGTACTACAGAATTTGCATGTTGTATCCCCGTTAGAGTACCGATGGATGTTACTTAACACCGCCTATGGAAGGTGATAATGAACACCCAATCATCTCATATCAATTGTACATGAACACTTTGTGGTATTAGTTGAAGTCTTCTGTGATATGTGTTAATGCACACCCCAGCACTACAGTGGGAAGAGCAGTGGTGTTATTCGACACCATCTAGGAAGGGTATTATGCTGAACCCTCTAACTTGGTTGTCTATGAACATCACAAAACTGCACTAGCAAGACCGCCGGTATCATGTTTTCCACCAACATGGGATGCGTTAAATTGAAATTAAAATAGAAATATGACTAATCAATCTGATCACCGATCTAGTCCGTTTAACTGTGGTGAGATTTATTCCGTATTATCCAGTGAGATAATAATACAGTGCTTTGAAACAACTATGTGTATATGTGCTTTACTAAGAAATAGTCATCCTAAAGATTTACACCAAAGGAGTGTTTCGCCGATTTTATACCCCGTTTACACCACTATAGCTGAGAGTGCAATACCTGTCAGGTTGTAAAAACAACAAATCTTTTTATTTTTTTTTATTTTGAAGAAAACGTTCTTCTTGAACCAAATTTAAATGAACACAAATGAAACATTATTATATTATAACGATATTATGATCACAATAAATTTGGTTTGCTAGGTGGTTTTTATTCGGGAATTTTGAAAAAAAACTATATGAATTAACATGAATATTATATGCATAATTCTGGAACGAATTTACTCGTGTACAACCGACTACTGTTTTACTGCGAAATATTTATAGTTGGCCGTTCTACTACTGAAATCAAAATCTGCTTCTTAAAGCAACACCCATAAAGCAGAAATCGATCTTTAATACTGCAACTCGTCAATTTTCTTTTCGCAGCCGTGGCAATGACTAAGAGCCTTTTGAACGTCAGGTCTTATACATCTCCATATGGTGTTCAAATGAACAGTCACTCTCAGCGCGTGACTGATATATATCATACTATAGCAAGAATTGAAATTCATTTGGATACAACAAGAGATAAGGAGTTTACGAACATCATTGAACATCATAATGTCTTACTGTCATCGTTGAAAATCGACGTATAAAGGTCTTTCGATTATTGATGTGGAAATTAACATTAACATGACCTGCCATCTTAACTGGTCCAGTTAAAAATAATAGACAACTTAGTCCAAACATTCGATCGAAGAAGTATTTCATTTTGATTACGTCACGGCAACGTTATCAGTGTATCACATGAAACTTTGCTTGTCGGATTCGTGTAGAATAGGTCATGGAGGCAAAGTCTGACGATTTTCAGCTCTGTCCACAAGGGGTAAGAAGAGATAATATCCCAGGGAACGCACCCTGGCCTGCACGCACATTTAGGTTTAGAAGAAGGAAATGGTTTGGGTTAAGAAAGTGTGCTATAACTACTCCTAAGCCACATATCTGCAGCTATTATCACAAATGAGTATCTTCTCCAAAGAAATACCTCTTCACGAGATATTATCTGAGCTTTGTCACATGAAGTTTCATCAACAGAGTTGGGGGAAAAAATTGAAAAGAAAAAAAATCGACTAAGTTGTCACTAATCTGACTTTACCAAATGCTTATATGAAATACATGTATTAAACATATGTAAACGTATTCAAACAAGAAAAATCTTTAGAAAATAAATCTATAACTAGATCTATATTCTAGAATTACATATTGTGTATACGAGGAGATACATACAGAGTGTGAAAACTATCACCTCTCTAGCAGCAGAAAAAAGTCCGAGGACCCATACTCTTCCTCTCAAGTTTGGGTTCAGAATGAGGAAAGGGGTAGTGTTAAGAAAGTGTGCTATACTATCATTAAGATACCAATCTACAACAGTTATCACATATAGATAGCATTTAATGACTTATACAGTGTATCTCTTCCAAAAACATTCTTGCTGGCATCATTGAAAACCGTTGACCGCTTCACTCTTTCAGGAAACTAGCCATGTTTATGTACACTATGATTTTGTTTTAAGGTCACCTAAACCGAAGGGTAGGGATGCCTTATTGGAATCAGCTCAGGCTGTGTACAAATTGATGCCCATTGATGTGAGTTAACCCTATCTAACCTGGGCTTTTTGAGACCTCTCATCCCCCCCCCCCCTAATTATTTTTCTAACCCCTTGAGCTAGCGCGCTGAAACCTACCACACTATACACTTGGGTCAAGCTCTGCCAGGAAATGGCCACTTTGACCGCTTTGGTGACGTCACAGTGACGTCATTTTAAAAAACGGGATTTTTTTGACGATCCGGATAAAACAGGCATTCAGAAATAGACCTACATGGTATTTTCTTTAACAGATACACAATAGTTCTGTTCATTGGATATCCTAAAGTTGGGTGGCCTTTATGAACAGCTTTTAGTCTCCACATGAACACCTGCAATAAAAGCGCGGCTGAGATATAAAGGCTACTTCTGAGAATCCACCGTATTCTCGGGTCTGAATGTTAGGTGCCGAGGGATGCTTTTCTGTAGAGTCATATGGTTGCTTTTTAGTCGCCAGACGTCGTCAATTTTCCCCACCTCTTGCATACTGCTCCAATTTAGAAGTCCACGAGGTCTAGTTTGGATTTGGTGCTAATGTTGTTATATGGAATCGGTTTTTGTATTATGGACACGGAAATTCTTTAATGGACGACGGCTGAATATTGAATGACGGACTAGACGTATGTATTTTCGAGAAGCTGTCACCTGAATTTTTAGTGGTTGATTAAAGGGATTCGGGACCATGGACTGAGTCATCTATCCAAGCAGAAATAAAACAGACGCTAGCGATCCCCAATACGAAGCGGACCTGTAGAAACATCTAATGACACAATCGTCACAATTGTGTCATTAGCAATTGTGCCGAATCTGCATGCACAATTACGACAACTGTGTCATTTGCGGTTGCTATTGCAATTTCTCATTGTCGTAGCTGTGGCATTTACGGTTAAGTGTACATCTCTCCTGCTAATTTCACAACAAAGACTTTATGCTAAGACCTCAACAACATATCAAAAACCAACCCCAAACTTCAACTTCAACTGGATATACTGGCCGCAGACATTTATTAAATATTTACACAGGGAGCACGGTGAGAACATGTACTTAATTGTTACCACAACCTGAGGACAGAACCAACGAACATCCCATTCCAATTGCCCCAAATGGCTGCCGACATGCCCTGTCTAGTCATTGGCAATAGGCTCTGCTCCACCCCCCGAAGGAACCGAGCAGATGAAAGCAGAGTCAGAAACCAATCAGACCTCCTCTCAGGTAACCAGAACAGAGGCCCTCCACTGATAGTAAACGAGCTGAGGTTGTGATGAACTCGGACACTGACAGACAAAAAAACCCATGCCGGAAGCATGCAGGCCGCTAGACCCATCTATCTACACCAATTGAGATAAATCACCAATGTACTACCGGATTTGCTCACAAGTTCCGCCTTTCTTGTCGACCCCTTGCTTGCTGGAAGAAGTTGACCAATATTATTTTGATGCGACAAACATTTACAAATTCACGTGAAAGAGACAACCATAGAAAAGGCATGCATTTATGGAATCCGTTTTGTTTTAGCGCAAATACAATACTAACTCAGATAAATAATGATACCATCTATACGCACTTCAAGCTAATCATATTATTTCATAATTTGACTGAGGATAAAGCAATTTTATCCTCATTTACCTCTTCATTTAGCATTAACGTTTATTTATTTTCTTTTATTTTACTTTTTGAATTACCAACAAGTAGTGGAACTGCGTTTGCCTAGCAGCAATTATTTGGGGGAGCGAAGGGAGCGGAAGTGAAACTGGACCGTTCATGCATTCGTTGCATGAGCTTAAGCATGCAGTTTTTGACTGTGGGTCGACTCAAGTGACCGCCTGACGTAACATGTACTTGGCTTATATGCCAAATCAACCAACTTGGTCAACTCATCCAGCTAAACCTTCACCACCGCACAAACCTGAGAGTGACCCCCTCTCATTTAATAATCGCCAAAAGGGCTGCTGCATAGATAAATGCCTAGCTTCTTCTTTCGAGTCTATCATTTTAGTATTCGGATTTCTTTAGACAGATCGACGGGCTTCGTCATCAGCAATTAATTACCAAGAACCAATCCAAAACTTCAATTTGTGGATATTTATGGATTTATTTATTTGTGGTCAATTTTCTGGAGCATACCCCATGTTATAGCAGCGCGGACCCGTCTTCTACCAGAGGCACAGCGAAAACATTCGGTTAGCTCCTTGATCAGAGGATCTAACAAAATACTATTGCATACGGTCGGGATAGCTAAAATGTATGGAATTAGTTTCATCATATTTTGACAAATGTACGCCAATTGTGACTTCGGAATGTTTGAGTCGTCGGACTAGTACGGGGAAAACGGGAAGTATTCATACTTTACTAGTAATAATATACATCTGTAACCTGGAGGACAACACTGTTTTATTCCTACGAAGTAGGCTCTCATTTGCAAATTGTCCGGTAATGAGTGAGTCATTGACATTAGAACCTTGATTTTTGGCATGAACATGCATTAGGGGACTGTTACCAGCAAGTTCTGAGCTGATCTACTTTTGATGAAAATTTGTCCTACTTGGGTGACCTATAAACCTCGAAATTGGCAAAAAACATGTCCTAATGCCTCCTAAGACCATGGAAATGCGCTTAATTAGGTCAATGTCAGTGTGACCTGACCTAATTGGGTCAAGGTCAATGTGACCTACTTTCTGACTCAATTTCTTACCTAATTAGGTGACCTAGAAACCTCGAAATTGGCAAGTCTCAATGCCTCCTACGGCCATGGAAATGGTAAGTCTTACGTCAAGGTACACACTTAAATCATATCACACCCTACTTCGTAGGTCCTGTGACGTTAGTCACACTGCCATGTTAACATATTTTCATTTAATCTACAATCAACAATTTGCATGCTGTTCTGGCACTTCTTCCGAGATGTCCTGGCAAATTTCTTGACTTTGCCCCATGAACTACGATCCTGTTTTTTGACGATAACCATCATCCCAGGGACTAAAACTCGATTGTCATAGTCTTTTCAACGACTTCCCTAGCACTTTGGCTACCACTTGCCAATTTTCAAGGTTTTCCAAGGCCTTGATATATATTTTTTTTTTAATTATTGAAGTACTTTCCAGGAAAATAAGCACCCATGCGAACCCTGTCTATTGAGGTTATAGTACGAAATGTGACAGATTGTGAAAATTGTTGTACTCAAAATTGGGTTGAACTCCCGAGACTTATAATTTAGGATCTAGCCACTTCACTGGTCGCAAATAATTGATTTTATTCAATCTGAAATAAATGTAAGCCAGTCGGAGGAATACATTATCAGTCTACCTTCCATCCCACAGGCAGATTTTATTACAAATAACTTGTATGATATATGGGTTGTGGTGCAGATTTCAATATTCTTGAAATTATAGAGACAAATTATACGGCCTTCTTGATCAAACTTAGTCTCCTCATATTGTGTTGCGATCTGTCCTACTTGTTTTGCCGTAGTAAACAAGGAATTGTTTCTCAATCTAAAGATGACGGGTGGTTATTATAAACGGTCTATTGCTGAGGGCAGGAGGAGAGGATATTAATCCTGTCTATCGGTCAACCATTCCCAGGGGCGGATCGTCATTCATATATGCTTGGCAATCATTTCATGGTGGGGGACTACATGTATAATTCCTGATCGTTATTCCTGTCTGCCGGTCAGTCTTGTCTGAGGCGTAAGCCATTCCTAGTGGGCAAGCCGTCATTCATATATACTAGAAAATTATATTTGATAACGGACAACAATACCTGGCTGGCGAGAAGACTGTATGCGATC
The DNA here is from genome assembly GCA_036873755.1 of Hanleya hanleyi. Classification (NCBI taxonomy): domain Eukaryota; kingdom Metazoa; phylum Mollusca; class Polyplacophora; order Lepidopleurida; family Hanleyidae; genus Hanleya; species Hanleya hanleyi. The sequence continues at coordinate 17,047 of JAVTVY010053316.1, forward strand.
AATCTTTACTTGGCGGACAGTTATTCCTGGAAGCGCGATTATTCCTGTATGCCGGTTAATCAGTCCTAGGGGACGGGCACTGCACTGATTTTTGGGACAGGGGTGGAGTGGGGGCGGGGCGCTATCATTTTTTGAGAAAGGAGGCGTCATTCCTATGCTGGACAATCACGTAGTGGCGGAAACATTTCGCAAAAATACAGTACGATCTTTGTAAGTTATAATTATTAATAACAGGCTAACTTCCTCATGGACGACGGCTAACTACTAGATGTCGGATCTGGCGCTATCTACACTTGATATTCCCTAAAATCGCCATCTTTCCTTTGAAACAACGACCCGTGGTAGCATAAATGCAGAAAAAATGACGGCATCATGTAAGCATATTTTAGTAGATATAGTGTCAAACATCATGTGTGATATATTTTTATTGAAGTTCATGTTTACGGAATATTTTTAAACTTTAAAGCGCCTGTTAAAGAAAATTTGCTATGTGAAGTAAACGTTCTATATCTGCCAAATTTCAAATAATTTATAAATCTCCATGAAATATTGCTGAATTATTGTTATATAATCGTTGAACATGTCCGTTATGGAATTACAGGGAAATGGACACACTTTTGAGTAGAGTTGCTTTTTTTTTGGCTTTCTGGTCTGATTATTCTAATATGCTATATATCTCATACTAACACCCATTATACCCAATGATGATAAAAGTTGCATTCTTAAGAAATAAGTTGGTTAATCATACGGGTTAAAATTAGTCCGTGACGGAATCAGCAGATTTTAAATTTTCTCGATAATTTTTTTATGAAGTACACAATTTCTCAGAAAAGTTATTCCCAGAAAGAATTTATCAATTTTCGTCATAAAATTAAGACTGAACTGCTATATTGTCCAATGTAAACTGTTTCTGTCAGGCGAATATCTTCGCTAAGATGTTATTGAATGACATGTCTTCCAGTAAAATGCAACTTTCTACTTTGATGAATCCAGAACTTCCCGAGTATATAAATTGTTGAAAAAACTAATTCGCGCGTAAAACATGTTTTCTGTGTTATCGTTAGATTATTGGAAGCGAACAGAAAAAAACGCATGCTAACATATTGCAAACGAAAACATATTGTGTGTAGCGATGTCCGTTTTTCTGTGGAATTCATGTTTTGCATCAATAATTATTGTTCCCCAGTTGTAACAATAACCGTCAACATGCTCGCTAGCATTTTTTAGAGTTACGAGTCGCCTGCTATTGTCACAACGCAGTTGCGACACGTTGTAACATTAGCTGACGACCTGACAACTACTAATGACAATTGTCGTTAGTAGTTGCTGCACGGCCCCACGTATTATGTGAATGATTATGTATGCACACAACCCATCAGAAGCCAAGGTTGGGTTAGAATATAGGCCACTTAATAATTCCTGTTACTCAACTGGTAGGCTTGTGTTGATGTATCATCTTTGTGCGGTGGTGATTTTAATTCAGCAGTTGTATTGGTTGACAAACTGCATCAAGCGCATTTTGAGCAACTGTTGATCTTAATCGATTTAGTCTCGGTGCGAGAACCTGGTCAGGTAAAGGTTTATTTTATGATGAGAATGGGAGATTTTCTAGGTGGGATTGAATTTCCCATCCCACCTCTTACTGAATGTATTGTGCATAAACTTTCATTTTCTGTCTTCTATTGAAACAGATCATATTGCAAGTGAGAAGTTGAGACTCTACAATGGAGTTTTTGAGCAGCTGCTGGGATGTACCAGTTTGGATGATTCTCCTGACCTGTACATTAGTGCTGTTATGCATGTAAGTACACATATAAAACCTAATCATACAAGATAATTTTTGTTTATAGATAATAAATCTTTAAACTAGATCTATATTCTAGAATTTTCTGTATTTAATTTAGAATCACTTGTTCTGAGCTCTTCAACATATTTTGGGGTTGAACATGTTATTGTCTTTTCTGAGAAAGATTATCTGTCCATTGGGTAATTTCATAATTCATAAATTTCCTAGTTCATAAATTGTATGGGTTGTTTTAAGAAAACATTTATTAGTCTATGGACAGCTTATTTTTCAAACAAGACAAGGACATTTTATGCTCTAAAATATTTCAAAGAAATCAAAACTAGTGAAGATGAATATTCCTTATTTCTAGAAACGCATCAAAATTCTAGAATATAGTTCGAGTTTCTACATCTATAAATCTCGTTTTAAGAAAACAATTTTTGATGTCCAGGCACAGTCGTTGCTTGTTTGCATCTCTCTACCCGTCTGATGGGATGTTTGAATTTTTGTACACAGTTTTGGTTTACAAAATTCATTTTTATTTTTATTTAGAAGCAACCAGTCGATTAGTACCTCAAAAGAAATACATTCGGATAATCACATGTCATTGTGCAGTCCTGAGATATCAACTACCCCAAGGATCTTATCTAGTCTGTAGATCAGACAACTGGATAAATAATCTAGTCTGGGTAATTATCAGACAGTCTGCACTCCATTTGCGTTCACTTCGCCATCCATACCGCGAGTAGTAGTAGTAACCCTTTACGAGTCCCATTGACCTACTTTTTTTGCGCAGATTTGCGGAGGAAGTGCGGAGGGGTTTCCCAGGGGGGATTCCCCAGTGGGAGGTTGCCCATGACGATCACGTGATCAAGGCATGTCCTGACTTGTTCTGGGTTGTACAGTTCTGCCATGCGGAGGATGGGTACTAGTATTTCGCTGACGTCCTAGTAATAAACATAACCTATAGGTGTTGTACCATGTTAATAGGATCAGTCTAGCATCTGTACCACCCTAGGGTCGATCATTTATTGTCCCGTGTATCTCCGCAGAAAATCAACAAACAAAATGGCGGCTCCAGGATGGTGTGGGGACGCCCTTGCCACATCACGGCGTCGATCCTAACCACAGCGCCATCTGCACACACTGACGCAAGGGAGACAACTCGTGTGGACCAGCCGTGTGGAAATAGCCGTGTTGGAGCTAGGGGAGCCACTAATGGACCAATGGGGTCGAGTGAGGTATCAAAGTGAAGCTTAGGTGAAGGGGCATCTAATGGGCTGGGTGTGGGGTTGAAGTATCGGCATTCTGCGCATGCGCGGTGGCCGAAGTATATGGAAATAGCCGTGTTGGAGCTAGGGGAGCCACAAATGGTCCAATGGGATCGAGTGAGGTATCAAAGTGAAGCATTCGTGAAGGGGCATCTGATGGGCTGGGTGTGGGGTTGAAGTATCGGCATTCTGCGCATGCGCGGTGGCCGAAGGGTATGGAAATAGCCGTGTTGGAGCTAGGGGAGCCACAAATGGTCCAATGGGATCGAGTGAGGTATCAAAGTGAAGCATTCGTGAAGGGGCATCTGATGGGCTGGGTGTGGGGTTGAAGTATCGGCATTCTGCGCATGCGCGGTGGCCGAAGGGTATGGAAATAGCCGTGTTGGAGCTAGGGGAGCCACAAATGGTCCAATGGGATCGAGTGAGGTATCAAAGTGAAGCATTCGTGAAGGGGCATCTGATGGGTTGGGTGTGCGGTAGGAATATCATTCTGCGCATGCGCAGACGCAATGCGGAGCTCTCGTCCAATCAGAAGCGAGTATTTCAAATTCGTCACAGAGCTGTCAGCCAATCAGAAGCGAGTATTTTGACCCGGTGCATTATGGGCCATATCCAAGATGGCGGCACGTATGTTCAAGATGGCGGCACATCCGGTGTCGAAAACTGGCCATTTCGTCGGGATGTGGTCACCTAGTGTCGAAAACTGGACCTTGTATGGGTCCTGCTAGACGTTTTGGAGCTAGGGGAGCCCCTAATGGGCCGATGGAGTTGTATGAGGTATCAAAGTGAAGTATATTTCAAGCATGGGTGGGTGCATGTAAAATTTTTCCTGAAAAAATACGGAACACGGACTTTATCCTAAATTACGCGAAAATGCCTATATGGGATATGGGGAGTATAGGACCATCCTGGGAAACCTACTTCTCGACATTTGCGGTATAGGTTGTGAGGTCTCGTTTTCTTAGTCTCGTCATGTAGAACATGATAGGAAGTGTCGCGAAGCGAATCGTTGAAATTTTTGAAAAAGTACGATATAGCCCCATATAGTCCCATACTGGGGTATAGGATCAATGTTTGTCCCCCTGGGAAACGTACTTCTATACATTTGCGGCAGGGTTGTGGGGTCTCGTTTTACTCGTCTCGTCATGTAGAACATGATAGGAAGTGTCCCCGTGCGAATCGGTGAAATTTTTGAAAAAGTACGATATAGCCCCATATAGTCCCATACTGGGGTATAGGATCAATGTTTGTCCCCCTGGGAAACGTACTTCTATACATTTGCGATAGGGTTGTGGGGTCTCGTTTTACTCGTCTCGTCATTTAGAACATGATAGGAAGTGTCCCGTGCGAATCGGTGAAATTTTTGAAAAAGTACGATATAGCCCCATATAGTCCCATACTGGGGTATAGGATCAATGTTTGTCCCCTGGGAAACGTACTTCTATACATTTGCGGTAGGGTTGTGGGGTCTCGTTTTACTCGTCTCGTCATTTAGAACATGATAGGAAGTGTCCCCGTGCGAATCGGTGAAATTTTTGAAAAAAGTCACCGAGCCCCATATAGTCCCATACTGGGGTATAGGTTCAATGTTTATCCTACTGGGAAACCCACTTCTATACATTTGCGGTAGGGTTGTGGGGTCTCGTTTTACTCGTCTCGTCATGTAGAACATGTTGCGGAGCGAATCGGTGAAATTTTTGAAAAAAGTCATCGAGGCCTGGGTAGGCCCATAGGCCTATACTGCATGGCTATGGCCCATACGGGGTGGACATGTTGGAGTCTAGGTGAGTCCCTAATGGTCCAATGGGGTCGAGTGAGGTCTTATTTTGAAGCTCTCGTGGAGGAGCACTTGACTACACTAATGGTTCGTCCGTGTTCAATAGTCTGCGCCTGCGCAGCCTGGCCCGTAGTATAGAAAGTAGGCATTTTGGGGGGTATGTGGGTGTGTGTTTGGGTTAGAGATGGGCTATTCAAGGTTCGAATGGGTCGTGTGAGGTATCAATGTGAAGCTTGTGTGGGGTAGAGTCAGAATGGCGTGTTTTTAAATGCAAGTCACGTCAATCTGCGCATGCGCAGTTGGTTGTAGTAGAGAAATCAGGCATTTTGGGGGGTATGTGGATGTGTGTTTGGGGTAGAGATGGACCGCTATGGGTCCGAATAGGTCGTGGAAGGTGTCAAAGTGAAGCTTGTGTGGGTTAGAGTCAGAATGGTGTGTTTTTAAGTGCAAGTCGCGTTAATCTGCGCATGCGCAGTTGGTTGTAGTAAGTAAAGTGACCATTTTGTGTGTGTGTATGCGTCTGTGTGTCTGTGTGCATGTGTGCTTGCGTGTACGTGTGTGTGTATATGTGTGTGTGTGTGTGTGTGTGTGTGTCTGTGTGCATGTGTGCGTACGTGTGTGTGTGTGTGTGTGTGTGTGTGTATGCGTCTGATGCGTGTGTGTGTGTGTGTGTGTGTATGCGTCTGTGTATCTGGGTGCGTGTGTGCATGCGCCGAGTTCTAAGAGCCCCGGAGAGAGAACAACAACAACAAGGATGACACATGAGAGAACAACAAGAAGTTTTTGTCATATAGTTTATTATCCCCAAATTTTACATCATACCCAGGCTGGGGGAGCCGCCCTGGGTATGTTTAGTATGTTCGCATTCGAAATATCAAACACCGTGTTTTATTATTCAACGCATCGTCACATCAGGCACAAGTGTTTACTGAGCTCAAGTCAACGATCAGCATGTAGACATAGAGTATGTACGGCATGTTGTGGTATTCATCAGTGCATGGGTGACGCATTCACCCGATGGGTTGATTGGTCGTCTTGGTCACGAAAAACGTAACATTGGTTACCCTCTTTACCACCCATTGTGTGTTGGGGCGTTGACGATGTGCTCATCTCAAGGCATCCAATTGTTCCACTTGGGCCAGCATCATCTCTAGCGACGCCCGGTGAATGATGGTAAACGGCAGGTCAAACACAAGGTTGTTGGCACTGGGGTAACAATACCGTAACTGGTCCGTCTTTTTGTGACGTAAGATGTACCCGAAAGCGACATTCAAGTTGAAGGCCGTAGTTTGATCTTCGAAGATGGCTTCCACGTAGCTGCGTAAACGGGTGAGTTTGGTCAGTGGGAAATTGTAGATATCTTCAATAGGGCGATGTTTGTGGAAACAGTACCGTGTCATGGACCAATGGCCCCGATCGTCGTCACTCACTGGATGGTTGTCCTGTAAGAGATCGCTGGGAACATTTATGGGCTCGACCATAAAATGTTCGATGCTGTCAGGCGAATGACTGGGAGCAGTAATGCTGGGGTCCGGCTGGATATCCAGGCTCTTCTGAACTGTGGGTATTGACAGACTCTCCGTCATCGCATCACCAGTGGCATTCGTCTCCCCGGGCTTATCTTCACTGGGTCTGACCTTCCACGGCTCCTCTTCAGTAGAAGGTTGTCGCTCATACCGTGGTGATGAACTATGAATCAAACGTTGGTGTCGCAGCAACTGACTGGGTAGTTTGAAAAGCCGACCACATTCATAACATTGTTCCTTCGCACCCTCGTGGAGTGAGCGTTCATGGCGCAGTAAAACATCCTCCCGATTGAACGACCGTGCGCAGGTTGTACATGTATACCGAGCATCGTTGTGGGTGGAGGCCTCTTGTGGAGGCCTCGTGGCGTCGTAAATTATCTAGACGAGTAAACAGCTTCTGGCAAGTTGTGCAAGTGAACATCTTGGTGGTTGACAGAGAGTCGGATGAAACGACCAGGCCGCTCCCCTTTTATAGTACGCTAGCTGGTGATCTATTTTTGATCCCCAAGTCGAGGACCAGACATATAGAGTATGTATTACATGCTATGGTATTCATCAGTGCAAGGGTGGCACATTCACCCGATGGGGGTGGTCGGTCAGCTTGGTAACGAAAAACGTGACATTGGTCACCCTCTCTACGACCCATTGTGTGTTGGGGCGTTGTTTTTGGGCCCATTCCAAGGGATCCACGGTGTCCAGTTTCTCCAGCATTGCCTCTAGCGACGCCCGGTTAATGATGGTAAACGGTTCGTCAAATACCCGGATGTTACTGCTCGGGTAAAAATATCGGGCTGCTTGGTCTGTGTCCTTATGCTGCAGCACATAACCAAACGCCAGATTCAACTTGAAGGCCGTAGTTTGATCGTTGAAGATGGCTTTCACGTAGCTGCGTAGGCGGGTGAGGTTGGTCAGTCGGAAATTGTAGATATCTTGAATGGGGCGATGACGGTAGAAACAGTGCCGGATCATGTGCCAATGGCGCCGATAGATGTCACTCACTGGATGGTGTTCGTGTAACAGATCGCTAGGAACATGTATGGGTTCGTCCACGAAGTGTATTTTGCTCTCCTCGTCGTGCAAAATCTGGCCCAATGTCTTGTCGTCGGAATTTGACTGTTGAATTAGGGCGACATCATCATCTTCAACCCTCGTGCGATGGGTGGGAGTTCCCGCTTTCTCGATACTGGTGCCTACGGACTCTTCTACTTGCAAACGTGACTGCAGAACAGGGTGTCGTGTGCGTTGGTGTCGCAGCAACTGACTGGTCAGTTTGAAAATCCGACCACATACTTCGCATGGACGCTTGGGTACTTCATGGCGTGCACGTGTGTGGCGCTGTAAATGATCTGGGCGCTGAAACGACAGTGTACATATCGTACAGCTATGCCGGGCGGTTCCTTCGTGCTTGGTACCCTCATGGCGGCGCAAGTCGTGCAGACGAGTGAATGCTTTCGAGCACGTAGTACAAGTGAACATCTTGGTGGTTGACAGAGTGTCTGATGAAACGACCAGGCCGCTTCCCTTTTATAGCACGCTAGCTGGTGATCTATTTTTAGCACACACAAACGAACCCCCACAAACAGGTCAGTACCATCTCCTTTCCTTCAATTCACATCGAAAGTGACGTCATACCCCAACATGTCTAAACATGATCCGACAACATGAAAAGGATGCAGGTCAAGTGCACTCAATGACCTGGTGTACAAACGACCTAATATGACCACTCACTCACTCATGTGTGTGTGTGTGTGTCTGTTTACCTGTGTGTCTGCGTCTGTGTGTATGTGTCTGTGTGTGTGTGCATGCATGTGTGTGTGTAGGTATGTGTGTGTGTATGCATAGGTGTGTGTTGTGTATGTGTGTGGGTGTGCGTGAATGCGCGTGTGTGTGCGTGTAGGTGTGTATACGTCTGTGTGCGTGTGTATGTGTGTGTAGGCGTGTGCTTGTGCGTGTATATGCGTGAGTATGTGATTGTATGCATCTGTGTGTGTGTGTTTGTGTGTGTGTGTGCTTGTCAGTGTGTTCACGCGTATATGTGTGCGTGTGTATGACTGTATGTGTGTATGCGTCTCTGTGTATGTGTGTGTGTGTGTACGTGTGTGTATGCCTGCGTATGCGTGTGTGTATGCATGTGTATGTATGTCTGTGTGTGTGTGTGTGTGTGCTTGTGAGTGTGTACGCGTGTATGTATGCGTGCGTGTGTATATGCGTCTGGGTATACGTGTGTGTGCGTGTGCGTGTGTGTATGCATGTGTGTATGCATGTATGCCTCTGTGTGTGTAAGTGTGTGCTTGCGAGTGTGTTTCTTAGATCGGCGCTCTTGGAGCTCAAAGCCTGTGGAGCTCAGAGCTCGGAAGTGACATTTGCATATGACCTCTGTGAGGTCACTTCCGCTTCCGTTCACGTGACCGGAACTGAGCTTTGACCCCGGCGCGCAAAGGTTTCCACAATGTTCATTCCTATATTTAAAGACTCTACCACCACCACACACACCACCACCGACTCCACCAACACCACCACCGCACACCACCAACACCACCACCAACGCCATCAACGCCACCAACGCCACCACCAACGCCACCAACGCCACCACCGGGCGTCAACGCCCGGTGGTGGTGGTGGTGGTGGTGGCCGGAACTGACCTTTGACCCCGGCGCGCGCAGTGTAAAGGTTTCCACCGTGCGGTGGAAACCTTTGCGCGCCGGGGTCAAAGGTCAGTTCCGGCCAACACCACCACCACCACCACCACCACCACCACCGGGCGTTGACGCCCGGTGGTGGCGTTGGTGGCGTTGGTGGTGGCGTTGGTGGCGTTGATGGTGGCGTTGGTGGCGTTGGTGGTGGTGTTGGTGGTGTGCGGTGGTGGTGTTGGTGGAGTCGGTGGTGGTGTGTGTGGTGGTGGTAGAGTCTTTAAATATAGGAATGAACATTGTGGAAACCTTTGCGCGCCGGGGTCAAAGCTCAGTTCCAGTCACGTGAACGGAAGCGGAAGTGACCTCACAGAGGTCATATGCAAATGTCACTTCCGAGCTCTGAGCTCCACAGGCTTTGAGCTCCAAGAGCTCCGATCTAAGAAACACACTCGCAAGCACACACTTACACACACACAGGGGCATACATGCATACACACATGCATACACACACGCACACGCACACACACGTATACCCAGACGCATATACACACGCACGCATACACACACGCGTACACACTCACAAGCACACACACACACACACACAGACATACATACACATGCATACACACACGCATACGCAGGCATACACACACGTACACACACACACATACACAGAGACGCATACACACATACAGTCATACACACGCACACATATACGCGTGAACACACTGACAAGCACACACACACTTACACAAACACACACACACAGATGCATACAAGCACATACTCACGCATATACACGCACAAGCACACGCCTACACACACATACACACGCACACAGACGTATACACACCTACACGCACACACACACGCGCATTCACGCACACCCACCCACATACACAACACACACCTATGCATACACACACACATACCTACACACACACACATGCATGCACACACACACAGACACATACACACAGACGCAGACACACAGGTAAACAGACACACACACACACATGAGTGAGTGAGTGGTCATATTAGGTCGTTTGTACACCAGGTCATTGAGTGCACTTGACCTGCATCCTTTTCATGTTGTCGGATCATGTTTAGACATGTTGGGGTATGACGTCACTTTCGATGTGAATTGAAGGAAAGGAGATGGTACTGACCTGTTTGTGGGGGGTCGTTTGTGTGTGCTAAAAATAGATCACCAGCTAGCGTGCTATAAAAGGGAAGCGGCCTGGTCGTTTCATCAGACACTGTCAACCACCAAGATGTTCACTTGTACTACGTGCTCGAAAGCATTCACTCGTCTGCACGACTTGCGCCGCCATGAGGGTACCAAGCACGAAGGAACCGCCCGGCATAGCTGTACGATATGTACTCTGTCGTTTCAGCGCCCAGATCATTTACAGCGCCACACACGTGCACGCCATGAAGTACCCAAGCGTCCATGCGAAGAATGTGGTCGGATTTTCAAACTGACCAGTCAGTTGCTGCGACACCAACGCACACGACACCCTGTTCTGCAGTCACGTTTGCAGGTAGAAGAGTCCGTAGGCACCAGTATCGAGAAAGCGAGAACTCCCACCCATCGCACGAGGGTTGAAGATGATGATGTCGCCCTAATTCAACAGTCAAATTCCGACGACAAGACATTGGACCAGATTTTGCACGACGAGGAGAGCAAAGTACACTTCGTGGACGAACCCATACATGTTCCTAGCGATCTGTTACACGAACACCATCCAGTGAGTGACATCTATCGGCGCCATTGGCACATGATCCGGCACTGTTTCTATCGTCATCGCCCCATTCAATATATCTACAATTTCCGACTGACCAACCTCACCCGCCTACGCAGCTACGTGAAAGCCATCTTCAACGATCAAACTACGGCCTTCAAGTTGAATCTGGCGTTTGGTTATGTGCTGCAGCATAAGGACACAGACCAAGCAGCCTGATATTTTTACCCGAGCAGTAACATCCGGGTATTTGACGAACCGTTTACCATCATTAACCGGGCGTCGCTAGAGGCAATGCTGGAGAAACTCGACACTGTGGATCCCTTGGAATGGGCCCAACAACAACGCCCCAACACCAAGTGGACAGTGGAGAGTGTGACCAATGTTACGTTTTTCGTTACT
>JAVTVY010053317.1:0-27332 GCA_036873755.1 Hanleya hanleyi
ACGAGAAAATAGAACAAGTTCATCTTTAAAAATAAACAGTATGCCGTTTATTTTTCCAAGGCCGTGTCAACAAGCGTATACACGTGTGGTGCATTCTACCAACGTATGCTATGCGACATTACCGAACCGTAGGCACAAGCCATGACGTTATCCCATGGCTGCAGCTGTGCAGCATTCAAATTCTTGAGCGTCGCTTCGTCACTCATGTATACGTCACGCATTTTCCTCTCTGCGTACAACACACACTCAATGGCGAAACAGAAAACCCGTCGAAGCGGGCAGAGTTTCAAATTTCTCTGACAAGATATTCTTGCATTCATTGTATATGGCGATCCCACCATCATCAAATATAATACATATGATGCTCTGGTAATCTTCCCTGCTGAAAAAAAAGCCCATAGGGGAGAGTATACAAAATCCATCCATTTTGAGGCTGATTACATCTTTAAAGTCATTCCCTATGTCAAGCCGAGTTACATGTACTACAGTTTTTAATTATCTACCATACCCTCTCCTCTATCATGTCTATGACATAGAATAAAAAAGAAGTTGGAAATAGAATCACTCAACACAGTCATTTCAAAACATTCTCAAGAAAGAGTGAAAGCCTATTTTTCCAAATGCCATCCGTTTATTACTTCCCAAGTGGACCAACCTTCGGAATATATACGCCTTGAATATCTAAACCTTTCCTTGAGGAGAGAAATTCATTCTTCGTGCCAAAACACGGCTTTCAAACTTTTAGCCAGCTCTTCAGCCAAAAACACTTCCGTCAGAATTTTAAAGGTTATACCAAATGACTCTATACTACTTTGCATTAAAACATACCCAGTAGTGTTCCAAACACAAATTAGTATTTTTTTCTTGAATAATGTCGTCGAAGTGGGTTTTAGAACACGAATAGCACACATGTGGGAGAAAACGTATTGGAGCCATGACCTCTGGTGCATGACGTCACAACCTGATTACGATTGCGCCGTAAACGTCATAGCCTATGACGTCGGGCGTTGTTACGAAAGATTCACCCAACTGTGGGAGTTCTAGCGTGATGTCGCTGACATTTTGACGTCACAACAGGCATTTCAGCGAAATCGTAATCAGGTTGTGACGTCACAGGTCAAGCGGTCACAGCTTTCGCCGTTTTGAAAGGGGCGTGAAATTGTCGCACTTTACTGCTGCTATTTCCAACCTTGGGAAGTTGGAAAACATACAAAAATGTAAAACAAGTCTATATAATCACCTCTACAACAATTTAGCACAAAAAAGTAACAGATTTTGAGATCATTTTCTTTAACCTTTAAGGACCGGGCTTTACAATATTATCAGCGTCAATGAATCGGTTGAAATTATCCCCAAAGGTCATCTCCCGCCCACTGGATTATCTGCCCCTGACTTTTGGGGATAATTTCGACCAATCGTCGCTGACAATATTGTATAGCCCGGTCCTTAAAATTCTGCCAGAAGTGTTTTTGGCCGGAGAGCTGGCTAAAAGTTTGAAAAGCCATGTTTTGGCGCAAAGAATGAATTTCGAGGTTTAGATAATTCAAAGCACATATATTCCGAAGGTTGGTCCACTTGGGAAGTAAAAAACGGATGGCATTTGGAAAGGTAGGCTTTCGTTCTATTTTGAGAATGTTTTGAAATGACCGTGTTGAGCGGTTCTATTCCCAACTTCTCTTTTATTCTATGTCATAGAGGACAGGGTACGGTACAGTAGATAATTAAAAACTGTAGTAACTCGGCTCGACATTTACTTTAATTGAGCCAAAGATGAAAGAGACATACACTTAGAAAGAATATTTAAAAAAAAAAAAAAAAGATTAAAAAAAAATATATATATATTTATTAAATTTCCTAAATTATTGAAAAAATTTATACGTAGACATCAACCATCCAATATCCCACAGGCCAGGCAACTGTGGATCAGTCCCCCTTTCTTCGGTAATAGCCTATAGGGAATTGATCAGTCCCCCTTTCTTCGGTAATAGCCTATAGGGAATTCCGCCACTTCATTTGTAGTTGCTGAATTATATCAATGTCTCACTAGCATATCACTGGCCAGCTCTAGCCACAACTGTTCCTGTCAAGAACGCCTTCGGTTGATAGTCACAGACGACATGTATGGATCTCCGTGTGGTATAACCCGTACCATATAATAGTTCATTTTGATGCTCCTTACCTGTTACTTTCGGGAAGCTGATTCCTTCTTTTCCACGCTTGTCGCTTTAATTAAAGTTTCCGGTGCTGGTGATTAGCTGTACACGAACCATTTTCACATCGACCCTGACCTTATTACGGTAGACGCCATATTGTGTGTATTTGGGCCCATATTACGGTAGACACCATATTGTGTAACTGCGCATGCGTAGTGGCCCAAATACACACAATATGGCTTTGCACTTTGACACTTTGTTTTCATGAACTAATTAGTTGATTTGAATGAATTTTGTCAAAGATATATTTTGAACTCCACAAAACAATTATTGGTTACCTGTTAAACTGAAGACCTGTACATTATTTCTCTACCTGTCTCTTTCAAAAATTACCTGTCAAATTACCTGACCCCTGTGATAGAACTACATGTATATATTCAGGTACCAGAAGATGATGGAGATGTTGGAGAAGATGAAAGGACCCTAGCCAACCATATCAGAATGATCCAGGCAGGAGTGGGAAAGGCTAGGCCTAACCTGGATATTCTGGAGGATAAAATGAAGAGGACTGTCTTTCACAGGAAAAAGTTCCTTTTGGAGAAAACGACGAGAGTGCTGGAGGAATTCCCATGTTTGAAAATTCCCAAATTGGTTAGTGAACATTGAATCCCTGTCAGTATCTGTTAATGTCCCTCATTTGTCTCATGTTTTAGTTCTTGAAACTTCAAATAATCTAGAGCAAAATGTAGCTTGAGTCAAGTTGGACAAATAAACCAACCTTTTTTCCACAAATCTGTCAGTTTTCTTTTCAAGGCAAGGGTTATTTCCCTTGAATTTGGTCTGTCCTTACAGTAAGGTGTGGAAGAAAAATCAAAACAAATTGGTCTGGAAAGCAATTAGTAATCATTTGAGGCTTGACACATTCCTGATTGAATTTATCCGCTTGATACTTTCCTTATTTACCTACCTGCACTTGGTGCAGCTCTGTTTAGGAAGAGTGATTCATTCTTGCATTATTCCCCCCCCCCCATGATTGTCAAAATGCACTTTAGTTCATGCCAGAATTTTTCATTGCATTGCATCCAAATTACTTCTAGTCATAATTCTTCCGCATAGTATTTAGTGGAGTGTTCCAGTCCTTCCAGATTGATGACAAGAGTATACGATTATATATTAAAAATTGCATGCAGTCTGTCCTGGATTTTACAAGTGGATCTCTTGTCCCAATTATTGAACTATAAATCAATGGCATTGCCTTGCAATTTACATTCCATTTAATCAATTAGATTCTCAAGCCAAGATATCTTACTTGAGGATAACTGGAGTGAATTATCTTTACTTTCCAGCTCTTATCAGATATGCAGACATACCTTCAAGTAGATGTGGATAAAATGGTTGTTACAAGATTAAAGTGAATGGCCTCCAAAATAGTCAATTAGTGGAGAGGGCACCAAAATGCAAACTGAAGCAGCAGTGCACACAGGCCATCACTGACTGCCTGGATGAGTACGAAAAGAAAGGTGATTTACAAGTGCATGTACTAACTTCTGCATGATATCTTCTGGCCTGTCTGTCATATAAGCATCTATTGGTCAGGCCTTTGTGTTACTGAAAATGCACCAGTCAAGACTCATTGTTGTACCCAGAAACTATGTTTATCGCCTTTGTTTTCTGACACTTGCATGAAAGAATGACCTCAGCCCTCGAAATTTGGCGTAACCGAAAGGATCGGTTACGTGTCGGTTACGTGGTTGTAAATTCTGCAGAACGAATAATCGGTTACGTAAGAAATCAACTTGCGAGTGCCATTGAAAATGTCTGGGCGACCGGCCCAGTGACAGTCATCAATCGTTGCCTTACCGGTCTATATTTCTCCTCTATGGTATCTTCGAATCATGCTTCGGAGTTTATACACGTTTTTATTATGGAATTAGTATCATGAACGTGTGATTTTGCATCAGAAAGAAATAAAAACACAGAGGTTCGAAACGAAAAAAACTGACATTCTGATGGCGCAAAAAAATGGAAGCATGCGATATCAAGGGGACACAACTCCCAACATACAAAGCCTGAATTCATCCAATCAAATGTGGGTCAATTCTACAGCACGGGACAGCACGCACACGGAAGTGGATGGAAATCGAATTTCTCATCTCCGGATCCTCTGGACCGCAGGTTCGATATGCAAAACGGCTCAAAAGCGAAAATTGACTCTGTGAACATAAAAACATTCCAGAAGTGGTCATTTCACGATGACTTTAGAAAAGTTTTGTCTGCTTTTGTTTTACTTTCTACACATTTCACATTTTATTTTTTTCAACACCATCCCTTTTATTCCATGCCTGGGTGCTTCTTGCTGAATTTCTGACGAATAAGTTGCACATGTTACATCGCAGTTTGAGAATGTTGCCGTCAGCTGCTGTTTCAAGGACTCTCAAAACAATTTTGTATTTTATTGTAATAATATATATATCATGATATAATAATATATAATACACAATTTCTTCAGTTCCAGAAAAAAATTTGGCTAACCTGTTTACGTAACCAATGGGTTACGCAACCTAGTCCTACGTAACCGAACAATAGGTTACGTGAACATCGTGACCCAGAACTATTTTTGGGTTACGCAAATTTTTGAAATTTCGAGGCCTGGACCTGATAGTTGGCCAACATAAATGTAGGCTTAGTACAATAGCATGTGGATATGGAGTTTCTACTTGAGTAGAAGAGTATGGGTAACCAAATCTCAGTATGAAATTATTGTGTATTCATACTCATTTGTTAGGACTGGACTATTGTAGGGCAGAGTTTTGTTTTTGTCTTGTCAATCATTGTTATGCAAATACATGATCTTCCTGTTGACTAGGTTGAATACATGTAGTCTATACTTTACTTGTATGCAGGATTGTAGTTGGGGGCTGCCATTCCGCTGCTGCCATCCTTATTTCGAGAAGACGATACCCTGATGTTCATTATTGACTAAGTGAGTATAGACTAATGGAGTAATAGACCTGAGGCTGACCATTTATCAGTTGCTCATTTGGGTAGACTAAATAGCATAGATGGAAGTAGAGAGATTGCCCCTTCCATGCAGAAAAAGATCTCTGATGGAAAGAAAGCTAAATGAATTCAATATTTTAGAAATTGTTTGCGTATTAATGAGGAAAGGCATTTGCAGCTGGTTAACCATCCCTTACATTTTTGAATTCAGTATGAAAATGCATCAATGTTTCATCTTCACCCCTCATGGTCTTGAATTGCGGTCGAATTGAACACTGGAATTGTTTGTGTAACCTTCATGGTTCTGAATATATGTGAAAGCTGACCATACTGGTTGATTCCATTTTGTATTGGCATTAGAAAGTCTTAAGAGTTTTGGGCTGTTCCGGAGAAATGTGTGCGGGGAAGACAACTTTTTCTGACCCCAACACCCATATACCATTTATCCTATCTCCCTAATGTTAAATGACTAGACACACATATACCATCGAACTGAATAATCCCCTCCCCTGTCCCAAGTGTTATTTTTTTCTGTAACATCCCTTAGATGACCCCTTCTTAACAGTGCATCTGTTGAGTGTTCGCATTATGTAATAGTGCCATGGGGCATTTCAAGTATTGCTTTGAAAGTGGACACTAAAAATCCAATCATCTTCCCAAATTTGAACTTGTGACCTACCTAATAATGGCTATTTCCACAATATATTGTTAAGACTGCAAATCCTTCAAAAGTTCCCTTAACATAAGAGATGTAAAATCTACCTTAATACAGTACATCCTGATTTTTTATTAAATTCCCTTTTCAGATGCCAGAAATTCCAACCCCGGTCATGTCGATTCACAACTGAAATCCTTTGAAGGCGGAGAGGATACTGCCACACATGGACAGCATGCAGATTCTCCAGGATGATACCAGTGTGGACATTTCTTTTGCCCTTGGTGCAATATTCACATTTTACTATCTCTTTGGTGTAGAATATCCCTCTGGACTGAAGAAAACCCTTCTTTTTTTGGAGCGGTTTGTTTTCCAACTAAATCTAAATCTCTCTGTTCCAGTCACTCTGAAGAGAGTATATGACTCAGTCTGTGTATGACGAACCTCGTCTGAGGATTATTTAGATTTTGTGAAAACTTTCATTACATCTGTCGGCTTCATCATGTATTTGTCTCACTGCTGGCATGGACTAGTCAAATCGTCTTGTTCGGTTCATGATTGGATTATTGAAGGATTCTTTTATCTCGGACACATGCAAGAATCATTCCAATATTATACTAAAGTAGACATTTGTTATTAATGTGTGTATTTATTGACTCTCTCATCACCCTCACCCTAGTGTGCAGATCATCGAGCAGGGGACTGGAGAGGTTGCGATCCACTCACCTCGGAGATCTGGCTCACCAGGGTGGATTCTCGGTCCTCTTAGTGGTGTGGTTGTCGGTAGGAGATGGGAATAGAGCCATCTCCGACAGACTGCACCTCCAGGGGGCCGATTGGACCAAGATATATCTAATTGTTGTTTAAGTGGCATTTAGAAGTCTGAGGATACACTGAGGAACACATATGTTATGGATATCAACTTCTTTAATTCTTATGATCGATGTTTAATGCAGATACTAGCATTTTTGTTAAGCTAATGATGAATTGCCAAAAATGCTTGACAATAATGCTAGTATCTCCATTGAAACGTCGCTCACAAGAATTAAAGAAATTGATATAATCCATAACGTCTGTGTTCCTGAGTATATCTATTTGTCCATTGAATGACTGTTCCAGTCATATTAATCATATGGGTGGGGGGGGGGGCATTGTCACGGTGGAGCATGATTGGTTAATTATTAATCTTGTATCTATGCAGGGGTTTAACACCAACTTAGAGATGGTTGTTCTGATGTCTGCTTGACACCGAGTCAAAGCCAAAGATGCCACAGGTGTATGATGGGGATATCTCGCACTGAATGATGGGGATATCGCCTACTGAATGATTGTGATATCACATACTGTTAGTGTATGATGGGAATATCGCGTACTGTTAGTGTATAATGGAGATATCTCGTACTGTTACATCTCGTACTGTTAGTGTACGATGGGGATATCTCCAACTGAATGACGGGGATATCGCATACTGTTAGTGTATGATGGGGATATCACCTACTGAATGATGGTGATATCGTGTACTGTTGGGGTATGATGGGGATATCACCTCCTCAATGATGGGAATATCGCGTACTGTCAGTGTATGATGGGGATATCGCCGACTGAATGATGGTGATATTGCGTACTGTTAGTGTATGAGGGGATATCGCATACTGTTAGTGAATGATGGGGATATCGCCCACTGAATGATGGGGATATCGTGTACTGTTAGTGTATGATGGGGATATGACATACTGAATGATGGGAATGTCACATACTATTTTATGTTCAAAAGTGTCTTTATGTCGATGGTGGGAATATCACCTATCATGTACAGCTCCCTCAATTAGCCACAACAACTGGCAATGCTGAGGCCAATGTCGTAACAAAAGTACCGGTAACTTTGTCTTAGCATTTTTTAGCTCATCTGGGCTAATGTCATGGCCTGACTGTCTGTCGTCCGTCGTCCATCGTCCGTCGTCCGTCGTGTGTAAACATCGTCTTCTCTGAAACCGCTTGACCGATTAAGCTGAAACTTGGCATGCATGTTCCCCCCAATGAGTACACCAGAATTTGTTCATGCGGTGTCGTTATGATTTTAAATATGGCTGCCATGGCGGCCATCTTGAATTTGCCAGTGAAATCTTGTCATTATTTTTCGGTAACTACTTCATGGATCTTTCTCAAATTTGGTAGACAGGTACCTTTTGGTACCTTTTTTGCTTCGATTCAAAAATCCAATATGGCCACCAGGCGGCCATCTTGGATTTCCCCATGAAACATTGTTATCAAGATCTCTCAGGAACTACTGAATGGATCTTTCTCAAATTTGGTAGACAGGTTCCTCTTGGGATCTAGTTGTACTAGATACCTTTTTTGCTTCGATTCAAAAATCCAATATGGCCACCAGGTGGCATCTTGGATTTTCCCATGAAACATTGTTATCGCGATTTCTCAGGAACTACTGAATGGATCTTTCTCAAATTTGGTAGACAGGTTCCCCTTGGGATCTAGTTGTACAAGATACCTTTTTTGCTTCTATTCAAAAATCCAATATGGCCACCAGGCGGCCATCTTGGATTTCCCCATGAAACATTGTTATGATTTCTCAGGAAGTACTGCATGAATCTTTCTCAAATGTGGTACACAGGTTCCCCTTGGGGTCTACTTGTACATGATACCTTTTCGGTCCAATATGAAAATCCAATATGGCCACTAGGTGGCCATCTTGGATTTCCCCATGAAATTTTGTTATCGCAATTTCTCAGGAACCACTGCCTTGATCTTTCTCAAATTTGGTACACAGGTTCCTTTGGGTCTAGTTGTGCAAGATACCTTTTGTGGTCTGATTTAAAAATCCAATATGGCCGCCAGGCGGCCATCTTGAATTTCCCCATGAAACATTGTTATTGCTATTTCTCTTGAAGTACTGCATGGATCTTTCTCAAATTTGGTACACAGGTTCACCTTGGGGTCTAGTTGTGCGAGATACCTTTTGTGATTTGATTCGAAAGTCCAATATTGCCACCAGGCAGCCATCTTGGATTTTCCCGTGAAACTTTGTTATCACGATTTCTCAGGAACTACTGCCTTGATCTTTCTCAAATTTGATACACAGGTTCCCCTTGGAGTCTAGTTGTGCAAGATAAATTTTCTGGTCCAATTTGAAAATCCAATATGACCACCAGGCGGCCATCTTGAATTTTCCCATGGAATTTTGTTATCATGAATTCTCAGGAAATTACTGCATGGATCTGTCAAAATGGGTACACAGGTTTACCTTGTGGTCCGGTTGTGCAAGATACCTTTTTTGGTCCATGTCGAAAATCCAATATGGCCGCATTTTGAATTTCCCCTGAAACTTTGTTATGAAATCATGGATCATTCAGTGTTCAAGGGGGGACAACACAATTAGAAACTCATCTATTGCAGTTCTTTAGTAAAAAATTCTTACAGCTACTTTTGCCAGTTACAGCCAGATGAGCTACAGTGCCGTGGCACTATCTTTAACATTGTGTTAAATGGGGAATATTCCAATGCCACAGGAATTTTTGCCTCCGCAGG
Source organism: Hanleya hanleyi (assembly GCA_036873755.1). NCBI lineage: Eukaryota > Metazoa > Mollusca > Polyplacophora > Lepidopleurida > Hanleyidae > Hanleya > Hanleya hanleyi. Next base: position 9,352 of record JAVTVY010053317.1, read on the forward strand.
AATCTTAGTTGTGGGGGCTGATGTGTGTTTCATGTATGAATCTCCCCATAGTATAGTGCAGTAGTATCTTTCGAGTTTTGTCATAATATTGAAGTGGCATGATGTTCATCGCATTTGCTGTCGAACATGAAGTTTTCGGTGCTTTTGACCATATGTTCAAGATATTCTGGCTGTTGTTTTAATAAATGAAGTGATCTTTACAAACCTGACTGCAGGTCTTCTCATGTTTTTACCTGTGCATGTTCTTAGTTTAGTCCATTATCATACCAGTTGTAAATCCTACAGCTACTAATTTCCTTCATGAAAAAGATGTCTATGCAGAAACTTTTGTATAGAGCAATTGGTGTTATATAACATCCACATAAAACTCCTAGCTCTGTTGGGAACATTTAATGGATCGACCTGAAACCCTTAAAAATGGTTCTACATAGAACCCTTCACATGGTCCCACAGAACCTTCATGAGAGGGTTCTGTGTAGAACCGACTTGAAATGGTTCCATATAGAACCATTTTTTGAGGGTTCTATATAGAACCATTTCTTGAGGGTTCTATATAGAACCATATTTTGAGGGTTCTATACAGAACCATATTTGGAGGGTTCTATATAGAACCATATTTTGAGGGTTCTATATAGAACCATTAGCCAACAAACCTGGGGATGTATAATGATGGAGATAAAAGTAGAATTCCACATTATTTCTCATTTTTCTGCTATGTGGGATCTTTACGCAAGCTGTTAAATCGAATCGTTTCTAACCAGCGGTCGTCCGCATCGTTTGCATGTTATGGCGAAATCCTATTCACAAAAGAATCGTTTAGGCTGAATGCATTTTGTTAAGGAGACTACCTTCTGAGTAATTAATTATTTGGTTTCTCATATATTATATATTCTTGTCAAGATGTTCGGGGCAATTGAATATACTGTCGTATACATTCTTTAACCGTATGGGAAGCTGCCCGAAAACATCAATTTCCACAGTTAATGTTTCCATGCATATGTTCTTTATGAATCAAGAAGGGAAGGCACCCCAACAATCCAATCTCCAAAATTAAACTCAAAATCTTTTTTTTTTAGAACTTTAGAGAAGGGAAAATGGCCTCTGATTTCAAAATCAAAAGTCTGTAGACTACCTAATTAACCTTGCAGACCGTACATCTATATTTGCGTTAGCTGTACAATGCAATATACCAGCGAAGACATATAGATGAGGCGTATTACATCCACTGGTTTCAGGGTATCATTAAGGGATCGGTATCAAAAGTAAAATAAAAGTAACTCCGAAAATGGAAGTCATTGTGATATAATATTCTATATTTGAGTTGTGATTATATCATCGTCACTTCAAAAGTGAAGATCGATAACTTTCAGTAGATAATCGCATGATTTATCTGGCTACTAGTATTAGCAGACTAGCATTGGACTAGCGTGACGATGAGTATATTAGAAAGTGGTAAGTATGCGTAATTGGAATAAAAAAAAAAAAAAACGAAAACAATAAAATGGGATCTACTATTATAAAACCATAATCAATGGATTACTATTATCTTTCTGATAAAGTCAATTACTGAAATAGATTTATACGAAACTGTACAATAATCTCCGCTATATATATTTCAAATTATCTATTTTTATTTGTTTTAAAATATATATATAGTTATAAATTGATTCAGAAATTTGTATATGGATAAATAAAGCATCTTGTTTATGAGCATCGAAGTCAGAAGTGACACCTCGAAGTCGGAAGTGACACAGAGTTCAATCAACGTACTAACAACATAATAGACTGGTGAACATACGCAGACAAAAGGTGGTTTGATGGAACAAAACAGTTTCTGTGAAAGTTGAAATTCAACTGAACAATTAAATAAATAAATCAACCAGAATGGCAAGTGGCGAAAATAATTTTGCATGCGAAGGTGGACACGATGTACTATTTCAACAGCGTTACTTACCAAGGGTTCCCTTTTCTCTGACAATAGCAAAAAAATCTCCAGATGTGAATAAAAGTAAAGTTGCGAATAGAAACCATACATTCACAAAGTAAATTTTATTAGAAAATTAGTCTGATCAAATAAATATTACTTAAATTTATTATGGGCGTACTATTTTGCCCGAACTATTAGCTTATTATGTAGTCATTTTAAAGTTGGAAATATACTCTTTTGAGATTGATTACATACGTTTTCCAAGGAGAAAATGTAGGCCCTATACGAAAAGAGAGATATGACGAAATCTACGCACATGTGCGAAGAGTATAGCGCGGACCTCGCTGAGAGCATATATATATATATATACACACACACACACAAGAACATTTTCTTCGCGATCGGAAAACGCCAATCGCAGATCAAATTTATTGCATTACCCTGTGCTAAACTAATACATATTTGCGAGAATAATCAAGATAATAGACTGAAGTAGAAGTAGAGGACAACCGTTACAATAAAAGATTCAAATTACGGGTAGTACGATAGGAGTGTCGATATTTTTCTCCGCACATAATTTGTGAGCCATTGACAAATACAAGAACATAAATATACGAATCTTCACGCATCCACTTCATAAACAGATGAATTTATACTTTTCAATGAATATACCGTAAACCCCCTTTCTTCCAGATTATTTTCATCGATCAGAAATAATCCCGCATTATATGCGATTATAACTCGTCGAAAACATATGATTATCTATCAGTGAAACTCAGTATAGTGCAGGCACGTCAGTTCACGGCCCAAACCATACGTGGAGGATCCGACCATCATCCGTGGATGGTCCGACCATCATCCGTGGATGATCCAGCCATCATCCACGGATGATCCGGCCATCATCCACGGAGGATCCGGCCATCATCCAGCCATCATCCGTGGAGGGTCCGGCCATGATACGTGGATGGTACAGCTATCCTCCAGCTATCCTACTGCTATCCTACCAGTAGGATAGGGTAACTGGGTGTACTGTAGTTAACCTCACACATATCAGCTTATTTGATCTTTCCTAGTCTAAATGATGGTATTGACCACTACCACCCACAAAGTACTATTTCAATTCTCTTGCTATTTCTAAACACAAGTTCAATGCACATATCATGTAACCTAATCTATATTCATGATATTATCATTAAATGAACTCCTTCAGTCAAAACTTTAGTGTATTGACCAATGTACATTAATTGGATTTATTGTTTATTCATTTTCCAGAATATTGTCTGAGGCAAGAGACCAGGAAACCTTCCCAGATCTGATGGGCAATTCTAATCTAACAATCGTGGGGTTTGACAGGGCCAGTATAGAGAATATACCCACAGATCTATGTACCACACTTCCTAAGCTTCAGAGCTTGTGAGTACAACTTATTAATATAACATCATCCTCCATGTCCTCCCTCTGGGGACGAAATGTTGAAAGGGGAATGTGATAATGCCAGGCATACATAATTCTTTAATTCCTATGTTCCAAACACTTTGATTCAACTGATTGAGAAGTGGCCCCATATGATTGAAAGCAGTGTTGATACCGAGTTTCAGTGAGATGGCTAATCTAATATTGTTGCTGCAACCATCTTGGATTTCTGACCATCACTTTCGTATTCATACGCTCCGCCGAAAGCGGACATATTACGTGATGGCATTATCTGAATGCCCACTGATCTGGTTCCTGTCCAGTCTATATCGATGGGAGTTTTCTATTGACAGTAACTATGTTTTGGTGACGTATGTGCTACATTGTGGGGAGAATGTGTCACATACCAAAGTTAGATGAAATTCAAGGCCACAGTGGTTCAATAAAAAAGCAGGAAATCATTGAGAATTGTATTTTTTCTGTCAGTGGATACATCATTCTCGTGACATCAGATTGTATATAACCTGTTGTCATATGTGTTTACCGATGGTTTGGAGGTTACAAACTCTGACAGTGGGAGAATGTGGATACATTAGTGAAAGAGGATGTGTCACATACTAAAATTTAGGTCAAGGTCAATGTGACCCGAAAGCAGGAGGACCAAAATAGAGGTCAAGGTCACTCAGCCTGAACATTAGGAAATGATTGAAAATCTTGATTTGTTGTTTCAAATGGAATGTGACCAGATGTTGTGTAACAAATTCATTTTGAGAAGTTGTCCATTGTATCCAAACTTTGGATATATCTATACATCATGGATATACATACACATCAACAGGGAAGCATCAACCCTGTTGATTTTGAGGTCAAAAGGTCAACGAAGGCTCAGTGAATCAAGAAGGCAATTCTGTATTTTAGGAAAGCTAATTGTTGCACTCTACCTGGGATTTCTGGCCACCACTGACTACTGGGATTTCTGATCAATATATGTTAGAAAGATTTAACCAAGCAACTTCCTACTAAATGCTGTAAGTGGAGATGTGGATTGTGATGGCAAAGAAGATCGAAGCCTATAGATTTTTACCCTCCAGCCAATTTTGGCCAAATGATATAGTCTGTGTAGTCCTTTCTATAGTCTGTCTGTCCACCTTGCTTGTAACACAATGTATCTTGAAGGGTTATTGCCCGAGCTTTCCAAATTGGTGATGGGTCAGAAGCCAGTTGAATATGATTGACCTTTACCTATTTTATCAAGGCCAAATTCTAGTATTGCTAACATATCTTTCGAATGATAATCTGGTCTATCCAAATTAATACTAAATATGCAATGGTTGATTCACTAGAAACTTTTCCAGTTTTTACCCCTCGGCCATTTTGGCCTCGGGGTATTGTCGTCGCCATGTACGTCCGTCCGTCCGTACGTCCGTTAACGCATTTTAGGCAAAACCGCTTGAAACACAACCACCAAATTTTCAACACTTATTTATATAGTGCTAAGTCAGACGCCTATCGAAAATGGCTTCCCTCGGCCTATATTTTACAGAGTTCTGCCCCTTTACAGATTTATTAATTTCTATTTCTGTCCTATATGCCTGAATGTAACCAACTATATCTGCAGAACTGTGTTCGATATAGCTACTATATTTTGAAAACTTATTTATATTCCTGTATTCTACAAGCCAACAAAGGATTACTCGCCTCGGCTTATGGAGTTATGCCCCTTTTGGATGTAATAATCTTCGATTTTGCTGTCTGTAGTTGAATGTACAAGTTATATCTGTAGATCCATGTTCGGTACAACTTATTCGTCTCGGTTCTTATTTTACAGTAGTGCTAAGTCAGACGACTATCGAAAGTGGCGCCCCTCGGCCCATACTTTACAGAGTTATGTCCCTTTACTGATATATTAATTTCTATTTCTGTCCTACATGTATATGCCTGAATGTAACCAACTATATCTGCAGAACTGTGTTCGGTATACTATATTTTGAAATTTTTCTATTTCTGTCCTATATGGCTGAATGTAGCCAACTACCCCCAATTCACACTACAAATGGGTCTCAATCACTTGGGGAAAGCCGAGGGGTTTTGATTAGATCAATCTCATGTACTAATCTTGACCTATTTTTTCAGTTTAATGATAATAGGGCTTCGTGTTTAGAATTAAGTATGTGAGCTAAAAATAGCCCATGTTAAAATAGTTAAGAGAGGGTATTTGAAAGTCAGGCGAGTGGTTGCAATATAATACAATATAAAATATGACAGTTTACGTGAGCTAAAAATCACTCTCGTGACATGAATTTACGCGAGTGTTTGCGTGCAGGTGAGCTATCACTCATGCTAAACACGAAGCCTTGACCGTGACCTATTTTTATCGAGCCTGTAGCTTTAGCTGTGAAAAGCTTGATAAAGGAATCTAAATGGTGTCCGTTTGTATCTCTGTCCCCATCTGGAAACAGTGAAGCAAAAATTTCAAAGTTGAAAAAGACTCTACACCTTGTCGGCCTCACTCTGTCTCCGGAACTAAGCCTAATATATTCCAAGTGCTTACAGCATGCCACCCTTATTTACCCCATCCACTACCTTGGGAACATGTCCCCACCCCCTGGGCACAAAGCTTCACCCTCTATCTCCTAAACCAAGCCTTGCCCAACCCCATACCCTTATATATTCTGAGAGCTTACATCATGCTACACTTAGTCAACCCATCCACTACTCTTGGGAGCATTTCTCCACCCCCAGGGCACAAAGCCCCATCCACTATCTCCTAAACTAATCCTCGCTCAACCCAATACCCTCATATAGTCCAAGAGCTTAAATCATGATACATGTACATTTAGTCAACCCATCCACTACCCTCGGAAGCATGTCCCCACCCCCAGGGCACAAAGTCTCACCCACTATCTTCTAAATTAAACCTCTTCCAACCCCATACCCTCATATATTCAGGGACTTACATCATGCTATACTTATTGAACTCATCGTCTACCCTCGGTAGCATGTCCCCACCCCCTGGGCATTGAGCCCCACCCTCTATCGCCTAAACTTAAGCCTGAAGAGTGGTGCTCAGTTGGTTCGTCGCAGTATGACTGATAAAATATTGAAAGCGACGTTAAACCTTATTCACTCACTCCCCACTACCCTTTGGAGCATGTCCCCAAACCTGCCCAACAAAGCCCTACCCCCTATCTCCTAAACTTAAGCCTTGCCCAACCCTACAGGGATTCATAGAAGTCCAAATTTTTACTACCCAATATAAAATATTGAGTTCTTTTTATGCTCAAATTGAGTTTTTCCAAGTTTTTACGGCCCACCCACAAGTTGATATTGAGTTTTTGAATGTTTTTACCACCCTACCAATTAAGATATGAACAAATAGTTTCTGGAGTACTAAGGTGAGCTATCTAATGTGATTTGGATAATGGTCATCTGAATGACAAAAAAAACACATGTTCTGTATTGTAACTTGCTCACTTATTTTAATAGATTTCAAGACCATGGCATATCACTGACAATTTTTCTCTCATGCATGATGAGTGTCTTGATGTTAAAATATTCTACAAAAATACAACTTATAAACAGAGGTAAGACACGTACCAGGATCATCCCCAAGAGAGTTCATATCAAAACATTCTGATGTTAGAACTTTAAGATCACAGATTCCAGTTTGAGGTCAGATTTGGATCTCGCTTAGAAAGACAACATGGTACGTATAACAATACGAAGATCAAGTAATTTCTCATCAACTTCACAACTTCAGATATCAGACTGTCCGTCTTTATCAAACAATATTCTTCAAATATATACAAGTTATTTACAAAGACAACCCTCAAGAGAGTTCCCATAAACACTTTGATGTTGGAATCTCACAGCTTCAAGTCTGGATCACACTTCTAAAACTAATTTACAAAGACAAGATATATCCGTGTCAGGTACATGATGCGACTATCACACCTGACCAGCATCAAGGTAATCATTTTCAGCATTATTAACTTATTAACTGCGGACAGTCAAGTTTGTTACAAAGTCCACCCAGATGGGATGAAACTTCAAGTTCTGCTGATAAGTATTGAGATAGAGTGACATTAATTAAAAACATTGTTTGATAGAAAAGAACGTTGTTGATCCAGTCTAGTCCACTGGTACTATAAGGACTATGTGAAGAAAAATAAACAAAGCTAAAAAAAAATCGATTCCAAGCCCATGGTAATGTTTGTAAAACTTTTTTGTTTTCAACTTGATTATTAGTTACCTCCCTTGGACCTCGTGTTTCAACTTTGTAGCAACAACAACAGCGGTAAGAGATCACAAACTATCATAAACATTCAAAGATAATTATCATATAACGCTTGCAAGAGACGCTATAAAATCTTTACATCATCAGCGGATTTTCGCGTAAGATGTAGCAGCTGTCAAGCAGAATGATGTCTTGAACTCGGACTTCTACTTTACGTCCGTCGCCGTCGAACTTCAGAACAAAGGAACGGTCAATAAATCCCGTCACCTCTCGTGGAGCTATATTTACCTCGGCCCCAGTAATTTCTTGATGCTCATTGGCTAACGAATTCTGATTATGCGAAGTCATTGAATCGGCAATTCCCGGTCCCGAAAATTAATCTCCAAACCCGTATTTTTTGCTTCCCGTCGAGTATTGATAGTAACTGAGAGCCTATGGTGAGGTATAATCGGCAAGAACTCGCGGAGACGGAAATTATTTCTAGAACTGGAAATCCCCAAACGTTCGAAGACAAATTGTCGAAGGATCGGCGATGATTTTCACATCACTGAAATAATTTGCACCATTTCGAGTATTGAGTTTTCGTCAAAAACATTGAGTATTTCTTGTCCAAAACGTACACTTTTGAGTTTTTTGCTGTGTATATTCAGTTTTTACCCCTCGGCCAACTTTGGCCTAGGGGTATTGTCATCATGTACGGCTGTCCGTACGTACGTCCGTACGTCTGTACGTCCGTACGTCTGTCCGTCCGTTACTGCGATATCTACAGAACCGTTTCATGCATGGCAACCAAACTTGTCACATCTATTTATCTTCACGTAAATCAGAAGCCTATCGAAAATGAGTCATCTCGGACAATATTTGGCAGAGTTATGCCCCTTTTTACAAATAAAAATCCATTTATGATTTGTTATTGTGATAATTTCAGAACTGTTCCATATACAACATCCTAACGTGATACAATTGTTTCTCTTGACCTGAACTAGATGCCTATCGAAAATGAGTCGTGTCAGAAAGTATTTTGCAGAGTTGTGCCCCTTGTCTAATAAAATCCGTTACCGCGATATCTACAGAACCGTTTCATGCATGGCAACCAAACTTGTTACATCTATTTATCTTCACGTAAATCAGAAGCCTATCGAAAATGAGTCATCTCGGACAATATTTTGCAGAGTTATGCCCCTTTTTACAAATAAAAATCCATTTATGATTTATTGTGATAATTTCAGAACCGTTCCATATACAACATCCTAACGTGATACAGTTGTTTTTCTTGACCTGAACTAGATGCCTATCGAAAATGAGTCGTGTCAGAAAGTATTTTGCAGAGTTATGCCCCTTGTCTAATAAAATCCACTAATTCCTATGTTAAGTTTGCATATAATTTCTATATCATGTTTGTATACTATCACATTTATATATTGATTGGATGACTGATTTATTGATTTATTCTCTTACACAATGCGAAGAATGCCTGCAAATCTGTTTTGAAAATGACACTAGATGCCTATCAAAAATGAGTCGTGTCAGAAAGTATGCCCCTTGTCTAACAAAATCCACTAATTCCAATGTTAAGTTTGCATATTATTTCTATATCATGTTAGTGTACTATCACATTTATTTATTGATTGGATGACTGATTTATTGATTTATTTTCTTAGACACTGCAAAGAATGCTTGCAAATCTGTTTTGAAAATGACACACATGTGTCATTTAGTATACATGTACTGTATTTATCTAGCCATGTGTACTGTTGTTTAGTGAGACATCGATACAGCTCTTTCAATTTATTCCAGAAACAAATTAATTTAAGGGGAGGAAAACTTTTCTTTTTTTTCAAAGAAAGTACACTTACAATACCAGGGGTAAATATTTCTTCCCACAAGCCAATCAATTGGTAGAGACACCCTTACATTATAATAGCTGGGGTTCAGAGCCGAGGGGTTTCGATAGCGCAGCTTCATGTTGACATTTTCTTACTACCGTTTAACGGTAGTAAGAATGGACGTCTATGAATCCCTGCCCCAAAGCCTATTTATTCCAGGAGCTCCCATCTTGCTACACTTACTCAACCCATCCACTACCCTTGGGAGCATGTTTCCACTGCTGAGGCACAAAGCCCCACCCACAATCTGCTAAACTAAACCTCGCCCGATCCCATACCTTCATATATTCCTGGGGCTTACATCATGCTGCATTTATTGAACTCATCCACTACCCTTGGGGTCATGTTCCCACCCCCTGGGCTTCTGCCCACCCCCTCTATCTCCTAAACTAAATCTCACCCGACCACATATCCTTTATATATTTTGGGAGATTACATCATACTACACTTATTGAACCCATCCTCTACCCCTGGGAGTATGTCCCACCCCCGGGGCACTGAGCTCAAACTAGCTCTATCTCCTAAATCAAGCCTTGCCTGACCCAATACCCTATATATTCTGGGAGCTTACATCATGCTACTTGTTCAATGCATTGCCCGACCCCATATCCTCATAATTTCATATCCTTAAATTTCTGTTGAACTTCCCTGTTTTTCTGTTTTATTTTTTTTATTTTTTTTTGTACTTTGAAAACATTTAGCTATTTTTAAGAAAAATTTTCAAGCAATTAATTCGACTTAAATGGGGGTGCAGTTCTGTCACCCCTCAATGAATTGCAACCCTAAAAGAGCTTGATCCCCTGGTGGAGCCCCATTTCTCTTGTTCTAGGTTTCACTGTATTTTATGAAAGATCATAGCTAGACTCTCAAAATTTGTATCTCTTAAGTTTTGGTGTCGGCAGTCAGAGGTGTGTGCAGGCAATATAGCCCATAAGTGTTAAAACTCCATGTGCTGTATCATTTATATGAGATTATTGTGTTGTTTCCACAGTGACATTCACTCCAATCGTATCAGTGATATCCCTGACCTGTCAGATTGTAAAGAATTGAGAATACTGTAAGTATACTGTAGTGATTGTTCTGAGGAAACCAAGTAAAACTTGTGAATGTTATCCCTATACAATTGCTGATATTTTACAACTTGAGAGACAAGCATAATGAGACAACTAAGGATAAGTTTTACAGTTATCACAAATTATATAAAATCTTGTTTGGTTGTAGCATGGACTCTAAAGCTTGATTAGATGGAAGATGCAGCTTTACTTCAAAGACAATCCTCTTCCTCATCCCGCCCACAAAATACCATGCTTGCCGTGGGCACTTCGTATGCTGTATTGTCACTTTGCATCTGCTGCCAAATTTAATCCATGAAAAAAGTTTTCAGCTGAACAAGTTACCAAATAATCTTATCTGAAATCTCATAGAAGAACTGCATCTCAGACTTTTTATTCAAAAAATCACAGAGGATATTATATAGTACCTTGAGTTTAATATTTGTTTATACATGTAGATGTCTTAATTATTTTGCTCTCTGCAGTACATTCATTTGTAGAGACTGACCCAGTGGCTGGCGATGCATGCTATAACAGGCTTGGGATATTCTATTATGACCCATTATTTGCCCAACCAGTTGATAAGAGCCTTTTAATTTGTTTCCCACCAGCTGAGGCAAGGATGGAAATATACAGTAATTCCCCTAATAATTCGATCACAGGGAGTACCATATTTAAAGCTCGTACGTGAAAATATTGTGTATTTATCCCTCTTTTCTTGTTCATTATCTTTTAAGATGTGGTAGTTCTACAGTTTGACAGCATCACTTCATCTTTGTCATTCTTTGTTTGGAAAGTTGCACTTCCTGTGATTGAATTATTAGGGGAATTACTGTACACATTAACTCATTCAGTACCGAGCCTCATTTCTGGCCTCAGTACCAGTAGCTCCACAGCTGAGTCTCAACGTGTGCAGTGCACAAATGTCCATCACAGAAGCTGTCGACCAAAAGTTCATTTCAAAAATATTTTGTTTATGAAAGTGAATAAAATTTGAAACTTTATATCTCCATGAAATACACAAGCATCAGAAATTGTGTTTGTGTTATTTTTATAATTATATACATGAAATTATGCATGCAAATTTCATGAAAATGTTTTTATCTGTTTGAAAAAAATGTTTCAACAAAAATAACATCGAAATTGTCATGGTCTGGTTTCAGATGTACGTAATCTCTGGCTGGTAAAATTTATAGCTGATTGTAGTATCCATTCCCTGGATAAAGATGATAATTTCCTCATTTTATTTCATCCACATATAACTTACAAATTAAAGTTTTTATCTGGTAGAAATTCCGTTGATAGTCATTATATTACGCGCAAAATAATGAAGCAGAAGGTTTTTTTTCTCGTCTGATTCAATCGCGTCCGTGCTCCGTTTCCCTTAGACTGGATGAGTCTCTATTTCATATGTACTATTTAATAATAATAAAATGATCTTTAAGAAATATACATGTATACGTCTGATAAATAAATAAATAGAATGAAAAAAAAAATTGAAAAAAAAAAATGAAAAAATGATTTTTAAAATAGAGACTGGACGATTTGATGGGTTTCGTCGTGTAAAGATTCCATCTGGAGGCGTGGTTAGTCTGGACGATTGACATGTTTTTACCTTCGGTCGCAACATTTGTATCAATTTCATTCTAACGCCATACTGTGACGTCTCGGCAGTAACGTCATTCCCATTGTTGAGGTCATGGTAGTAACGTCATTCTCATTGTTGACGTCACATGAACGCATTGCTTCCAGCGTGCGTATATGAACGAACCAATCAAATCCTTTGAGTTGGGGGCGGGGTAAGAATACGGAGTTTTCATTGGTGACAAAAAATGCACAGTATATTGTGCATTTTTTCTTGCAAAGTTAGCTCCCTTGTGACGTTCCGTCCAGTCCCTGTTTCAAGCATTTCTTAATAGGCGGCGTTACTTCCTCTTGTTTTCCGTTTAAAATACATTATGAAACAGGGGCTGGATCCAGTCTACGTTTCCCTGAACCGATTTCAATGAATGACGTATCATTGTAAAGCCCATTCATTCAGCTTTCTTCTCGTAGTTCAATCTCCATCGGATGGCCAGTGAAACGAAAGATTTGATTGGATTGAAAACAGTGTTCACGAAACGATCTTTCTGATAAGCCCGCTGTTTTGGGCAAGTGGATTGGATAAGAGCGTTCACGTCACAAGGCGAGCCAATCGGATTGCCTCATTCATCGCGGGTTTGTTTGGAGAAATAAAAACAGAAAAGATGGTGCGAAATTCTGACAAGTTGGTGTCGGACAATAGCGAAATATTTGGGAATTAAATTTACCAAACGTATACGATCGTAGGAATTCTCAACAATGGATATATACCTGTACCTTGACAGAAAATTTGACAGAAAATATCTCGTGAATTCGTCAGATTTCTCAAGGAATCGGATGCCACTTCAAGGTATTTGAACATTTGCAAATGTCGGCCAAAACTGCGCGATTTTCTCACAGATCTCTTCTCGGAATATAGGTTTATTTCGTTATATTTTTCATTCAATACGAAAATGCTTTATATATAATCGGATAGATAGCGATCTTATGTTTCGATATATGTATGGTTTACGTGATATTTCTACCTGAATAGACCAGGAAAACAAGAATTCCAACAGCCGTGTATACGGCCGACTTCATTTTGGAAATTTTCGTGATTTTATTTTTTATCTGCGTTTTCAAACAACGATCTTGAAATAATTTTTCTGTTAGTCAAATCCAAATTTTGGAAATTGTTACGAGAGAAAATAAGCTTCGTAAATATATAGGCCTTTAATTACATTTGACAATGCTTAGATATGAAAATTCTATTTTCCCACGACCGTTATGTTTTGCGCCATATGGCGTCGATGGGGTTGAGGAGGCCCAGATCTGTGACGCCAAATGGCGCTTACGGTACCGAATGAGTTAAAGGAGAAAAGCCACATTACCCATCCATGCAGTCAAGGTATGGGTCCATGGTTACAGGCATTTCCAGGAAATATTGACAGTGTGTGGTATTGTAAATGACCTGATCTGCTGTAATATCCTATGTTGTCTTCTAATACACATTAATAAGTTGTCTGATTCCCCAGTTAGCTTGTCATCTGAGGTTATATTCTTTGTGTTTACAGTAACCTGGGGAATAACAAGTTGACATCAATGGAAGGGGAGCCTTTCTGTGGGCTGTCACAGCTCCAGGATCTCACACTCTCTCATAATTACATCAACCATATTCCAGCATCAGCCTTCAGCGGCTTGGACAGATTAGAGTATCTGTAAGTTTCCACAACCTTCTAGACGTTCCCTCTTACACGCTTCAAGATATTAATATGATTGACAACCTCTGTTCTTCTGTACTAGAAATGGAGATAGGGTAAAATGCAAAATAATTTTCTCCAGTTTTCTTACAAAGCCCCTTTCCCAATGGGAAAGACTAACTATCACTTCTAAAAATCGTTTCGTCAGATTAAGGTTACAGCCACATTAAAATAGTTCATATCCTCAAGGGAGGATAAATTGTTTCCATCAGCTGTGAATGGATGAAAAATTTCTCATATTAACTTGCAGATGAAGCCAGGAATACATTCTAATTATTCTCCAATGTCCTGAGTTCTCCGCCCTTGGCTATGGTACATGTACATAACTCTGGTATTGATGAGGCCAGCACACAACCTTATGTGTGTCTCCTTTTATGACTAATTTACTGTTCTGTGTTCAATTATTTACAGGGTATATTTGTACCCTAATGAGCCGTCGCTCAGGTAAATCTAGCAGTGTATGTAGCAGGGTGTCTGATACCTGGTGTGTACTCTCATTGGTCATTAACATCAGCTTGATTATTATTATTAACCAGCTGTCCCATTAAGCTAGCCAGGAATGCCCCACAGAATTCCTCTGAAAAATAATACATTAAGTTTACTAATATACTTCATAATCATTTGAGCTGCTATTTGATATCCCTCGAGGTGAATAGATATTACAAGAAACTGACCACATTTAGCTTATCAAACTCAAATGTGTGAATACAATTGTTTCATCTCTTTATTTGCTTATGAGAATAGCTCAGAATATGGACAAACACATTTGAGAAAAAATAAAACCTGCCAACACTTTCACCTGGCTCAGGTGCACATTTCTGCTTTACTGTATCATATACCAGTCTGTTGGGTTTTAATTCATTGAAACTTATCATCTTATCCTTGTACACATTGGACATGGGTTTTTCAGACTTAAGCAATGTGGACCGATGTGTTCATCATAATTAAAGAGAATCACCATAGAAAGTTTTTATCATCTTTTCAGAGATTTGGAGCACAATCGGATCAGTGACATCCATGAAGATGCCTTCCTCTCATTAACTAAGCTGGACGATCTGTAAGTATACAAAAATGCATGTCATTCCAGATTGTTCAATTTGCCTGCCTCATCCTAACTATGTGCTCAAGTATAACTATATTGTTCCGAATTACCATAGCTCAGGATTGCCTGTACTTTGTGTTACCTTGTCTGATGCTAATTGATCACTGATCCAGTATGAGCTACACAGGGATCATGGTGCTCCTGTATTTTTGACACCTTCCTATATAGTCTCCTATATTTACCTGACGTCTCCTATAATTCCTATATTTTTGGTCAATTGAATCGATGTCATCTTTAAAACTTCTGATTCCTTCAACAAATTCCGGCGGAGTATCTCCAACCTCCCATTTCCAGGGAGGGGGACACGCCTCCGATCTCCCTTCCTGGCCCACCCCCACAGATTCTCCATTTTATCTAAAAAGATCGTTCATTTTCTAAAGGTGTCCTTACCTCCTTAGTGTACTCTTGTCGATGCCTAGTATTTTTATGTACAGCAAACTTGTCTTCTTTGTGCACACCCATGGCACCCAGACTCTTTTGTTCCTATAAATTCCTATAATTCAAGCAAAATATTCCTATATTTCTGCTATATTTTCCTAAAAAATTATATTTTGCTGAATGTGTTCACCATGACCCCTGGAGCCTACATGCAATACTACTTCATCAGATACTAATACATGTACATTTAGTTACTAATTTTAAAGCAATTAGAGAATGGCTAATTAACCTTACCCAGTAGCAGTGAATAATTGTTACAATAATCAACTAACAATAAATTCTTAGAATACAGATTAACTGCTGAAGGAAAATGTATATCACATTTTGAGAACTAAAATTGCTTTTACTAACTTTATATTTTTCCTATTATACCTAACACAACAAAACTGATGGGGACTGAATTTGTCCGACACTGAATATTGCTTTACCACTTAGTTTTCTGAGCTTTTACATTGCTGACTTAATCTGCAGAAACCTGGGAGAGAATCAGTTTTCTGTGTTGCCCACAGAAGGTCTATCTAACTTGAAAATCCTGAAAACCTTCCACAACAAGAAGTTACAGGATTTCCCTGCTTCTGATGTCTTCCCCAAGATCCGTCTACTAACCCTCTCGTATGCCTACCATTGCTGTGAATTCATACAGACTCCTGAGGAGGTAATACTACAGCAGAGCACGCGGAATATTGTCTATCACATAATCATAATATTCCAAATCACTCTCTGTACTACAGCTGAGCATGGGGAATATTGTCTATCACATAATCATAATATTCCAAATCACACTCTGTACTACAGCTGAGCATGGGGAATATTGTCTCACATAATCATAGTATTCCAAATCACTCTCTGTACTACAGCTGAGCATGGGGAATATTGTCTCACATAATCATAGTATTCCAAATCACTCTCAGTACTACAGCTGAGCATGGGGAATATTGTCTATCACATAATCATAATATTCCAAATCACTCTCTGTACTACAGCTGAGCATGGGGAATATTGTCTCACATAATCATAGTATTCCAAATCACTCTCTGTACTACAGCTGAGCATGGGGAATATTGTCTCACATAATCATAGTATTCCAAATCACTCTCTGTACTACAGCTGAGCATGGGGAATATTGTCTCACATAATCATAGTATTCCAAATCACTCTCTGTACTACAGCTGAGCATGGGGAATATTGTCTATCACATAATCATAATATTCCAAATCACTCTCTGTACTACAGCTGAGCATGGGGAATATTGTCTCACATAATCATAGTATTCCAAATCACTCTCAGTACTACAGCTGAGCATGGGGAATATTCTCTATCACATAATCATAATATTCCAAATCACTCTCTGTACTACAGCTGAGCATGGGGAATATTGTCTCACATAATCATAGTATTTATTGCCCAAACCGACACCTGCTTTGATTTATGCCTTGATCTCCGTCGGAGATATACAATACAAACGTTAAACGCCAGTTTAAAACCAAAAGTTATCTCCCCTGGGGAGTTATCCTCCCCAGGGAGTCATCTCCCTTCAGGGGAGCTCTCCCTACTCTCTCCTGGGGAGTTATGCTCCCCCAGAGAGTAGTCTCCCTTTAGGGGAGCTCTCCTGCGCAGCCTGGATATAAAAGCCAGCTCCCAGCATATACTCCTCCTCTTTCTCGTTTGTACCTCCAGTGGTGCACGTCAGGAGTTGGATTGCAATACAGTTGTTGTTGTTCAAAGTTTATACAAGTTGTTGTTGTCACACAAGTTGTTTTTGTTCAAAGTTTATTTCCGAAATATTTTCTTTCGTAAATAATGTCTGAGTATTCTGTTCCCATCCCTTCAAATTCTTGCCATGCGTGCGGTCGTATTTCGACTCGTTTGGATGCCCATACGCGATGTTTTGTCTGTAAGGACAAAATTTGTTATAGAAATAACACGTGTAATGAATGTGTGTCTTGGGACAATGATACTTGGAAAAATTATGCTCAAGCCCGTAGGTCATATTTGCTTCAGGCTTCTGAGAACCCCGATATATCGGAAGTCGATAGACGGGTGGTGGAAATTTCTCTAGTTGAGGACATTAAAATCAATCAAGATTTGGGTCCTGGGTTAGATTTATCCCGTAATACTAGAAGTCCGATTCCTTCGTCTGGGTCTGGGGAATTTATACCACCTAGTGGGACGGTTGTACAACAAGATAATTCAGGTGTACTTGATAGCCTAGCCTCCTCAGGTCTTGCTTTGTCAGGAGGCCTTGGGAAACCGGTTCCTTTGTTCAGTCAGACAATGGCCGGGTCCTGTCGGTCGGATCACTCCATTGTCCCCGTCGGACAAAAGAATTTGATCTCACCGCGTGTACTTTGCCGACTCCTTTGTCATTTGGTCATTCTCTGGCTGTTTCTTACATTAGGAATAAAATCGTTCTGTATCTCCTTTACGATTTAAATTTTCCACTGCTATTTATCTAAAGAAATCCGCCTCTCATTTTATGGAAGGGCGTTTTCTTCTCGGCTTTGAATGTTCACATTACGGATTTACGACCTCCATTTGCGACGTATATTCTCGTCCCGTGTTTTGGATCGTCGCGTTTGTGTTTACAGCTACTTGGCAGAATGTTT